>CM076569.1:670336584-670553443 GCA_034641835.2 Pinus albicaulis
TTCGGTTTGTTTAATTAAAAGTATTATAAAACATAAATAATCTCACCCTAAGTAGCCATTCTAAGGGGAAGTGGTAAAAATATTTTACTCACTCTCAACCATAAATAAAAACCAATATATCTATTTGGTTTGTTAAAATTTTCACTTTAAAAGAAGTTTTCATCTCAAGAGTTTTGATCTATAGACTCTTGCTAGGTCTATGGTTAAGATGGATCTATACTCTTTATTGTAATGAGAAATGAATGTCCACAATTTAATATAATATAGAGAAATATAGTTACAAATAAATATAATATTATTTTAAAATAAATTAATAATGATTATATAAATAAAATTTAAAACTAAAATTAATATAAAATTATTAATTATGTGATAAAATAAATAATTTGATCTCTTTTAATATTATTTCATGTATTTACTTTAAAATGGATGTATGCTAATTATTAATTAATTTTAGTATGGATTTAATTTAGTATAGATATTTAATATTGTAATATTTATTTTTTTAATAATTATATTTCAAGTAAGATTAATTAATAGACGAAATGGCTATTTCTCAGGTGTAACAAGACCCCTTACCCAACACCCAGAGTAGGAGGTGGTCACTGTGCATACCCAATCTTCAAATTGTCGTTATGAAAATGGGACATAAAACTTTTGACTTTTCCCAAACTTCTCTAACTTCAAAGTACCCTTTACCATTGAGTTCGTCTCGTCAAGAGGAATTCAGTGCTATAATTTGTTTCCTCAATCCAACCTGCGGATTGTGAGATATTGTCTTCCAAGGTTTTACCCTACCACCTCATCGGGCTACCACATGGCAATCCATCATTGGTCTGCATGGCATTCAGGCTTTTAGACCATTCAGGATCAACCTCTTCCACTTACCTGTTAAATCCCTTCATTACGTCGGACTGGACCTAACGATCATGGATAAACCATGTCGTCCTGACACCTTCATCCTAGCCCTACTTATACCTCTCAAATGATGTTTAGAGACACATCATCCCGCTCTTTTCATACTGGCGGATTCCTAAGCACACTTCTCTAATAAATTCCAGGGCCGTGTCGTCGGGCTTACGTGTGGGTGGGTCATATGGCATACTCTCCCAATGGTCCGTCTTTCCACTCTTACTGCCACCGCATGTTATCCCACGCCATCCTACTTCCTCTACCCCAGAGCCTCCTTTATTGCACCTCTTTCTTTCTTCATGGTCATAGCGTCAAGCTGACCTAACTGGCGGGACCCCTTCTCCACCAATTAGATATGTGCCCCACCAGCGTGGTAGACTTACATCATCCCACTGGTCTCATCCCGACTTTTACGATTGACTCCTTACTTTAATCTTCTCGGTATAGACCTCCGAACCTATGTGGTCTGATGGGTCTCATCTCCGTGAGTTACTATTTTTTATTGGCCCAAGTGGCTCCACTCCCTGCCTATGGGGATGCTCCTCCGCTTCCAATATTTATGCCTAACTGGCTCGGCACTCTATCAGACTTGTGTTTTCGTTACCCCATTGCTTACATATATTATGGGTGAACCCGTTATGCTAACTCGACAGGTGAGCCAATTCCCGACCAATAGCACCATGACAATAGTGTGGGATCTGCCACGCACCCACCTTATGTCATCCCGTCAGGCCTTTCTCGACGCATTCGATTCTTTCACTCCAATGTTCCTCCGGGGTGACTTCAAGCGACGTCATCCCACCTTTGTGTTTATGAGGCTTCATACTGCACCTCCCTCTCATCCTTTCGGGAAAAACATTTGGGGTTGTGTGGATAGTGTGTCACCCCTCCGATTAATAGCATAAATGTTGGGCACACATCAACTTGCCGCATCATCCTGACACCTCGTCCCTCTAGTGCTCAACACGATTTCTCGGGGTGAACCTTCCAGGTTCTACCTTTGAGACTCATCATTACATTTGCGACCAATTGCGTTAGGGACAAATCAAGCACGCCAATCTGAGATTGCCACGACTAGGGTTTTCATTAATGAAAGGATAAGGTTCGACTCAATTTCCTTACAAGGTTATGGCTTGCCTTCTTGCGTCGCTCTAGGTGTTTCCCATGGTTCGGCCATGGAAACCCTATCAACCTCTATGTTATGGGTTTGATGTGGATTTCGACCGACATTGTAGAAGCTTGCCTAATTTGAAATGACTGTATTAGTTTTGTTGTGCTGAGCGTCTTTTCAGTTTATAAACATGTGCATACTTGTCTCATTAGTTTGCTTAAGGATTGAGGATTTTAACCATGAATTAGAGATGATTTTTAGTGAATTTTAAGCATGAAATAAGCACAAATAACACTAAACAGCAGTGTAAAATAGAGAAATAAGTCACCACATATAATTTACACAACAGGCATGATGAAGCAGTTCACCCCTCCTGGGCTACACTTGTTGGTCCAGCTCCCAATGGCATGTCCATCTTTCATTATGCTCAAAATTTTGCAAATACATGTAGATGCAGGCCTCTAATGGCTATTTTCTCTGGGCCAATGGCTCAAGAATGCTCCAATTAGTCAAAAATGACTCTTCGTTCACTCTGAATTGGCGAAAATTGAGTATCCTATTCTTTTGCCCAGTTACGCCTAGAAAAACTCCACTAAAAGTGGAGGACTCCACTTATCTGGAGTTAAAATAGTAGATTCTCGCTAGAAATGGTGTGTTGGCCAAACCTCTGCCTAAAAAACCGTAGCATTTAATGGTTGCGGTTGGGGTGGCCACATGCCAAACCCAAACTACAGGTTACATAACTGCTACCGTTGGAGCGAAACTCGGGCATGTAACTGCAGTTGAGTGGTTGGAAACTCCAATTTGAAGTCATGATTTAGCGAAATCGTCGGCTTAACCACGCGGAAACGTCGCCATGTGACATGTAACACAAACTTGCGGAGACCGTTATGGAGACTACCGGAGGTTGAAGACTGTCGGAGGTTAACATTTTTCGTTTGCAATGTGAACACACCAACGTGGGACCGTTGGCGGGTTGGGACCGTCGGTGGTCCCTAACCCCCATACACTATTTCATTAAACCATATAACAAACCCACAACCCTTTGTAGTTAAGAACTACGTGCATCTTTGGTGGTTAGAACGGTGCGTGCTCTACCAGAGGTCGTGGAGTTGAGCCCTACGAACCTTCACCCAAAATTTTAACATGTGGTTCGAGGGCCACGTGGCGGCCTCAGGGCTAGCCACGTGGTACCTTCCAATTGGCCCTAAAAAACAACGTACAACCTCATTCAACAAATAATGAAGCGACACTTGCCACCCACTGATTGGTTCTGAGGAAAGTAATATTTCTCATAATATTCCTTTTGATGACTGGACCTCCACCTTGCTAACTGTGCATCCCAGTCAAACCTATCGCAAATTTTACATGTTTGGCAATTCGATCAGAACACGATATCTCCCTCATACGACATCGGTTTTTCGAACCGTTCGTGGCATCGGAATTAGGAAGACGAGATATATGCAACCATCCTAGTTTCAACCCAATCGTGTAACTTTTAATTTTGAGAAAAGTTTATGAACTCTTGATCACTCCTCCCCATTGGGAAGATTTTGGACCCCAAAAGACTTGATTACCTATTTAGTAGATGAGGGTACAACTCCCTCACCTTTCTAGCCTCCATCCATTTTTCCTTGCTTAGTTTAGTGCCTTTGAGCCCAACTCGAAGGTAGTCAACACTTCCCTTCTTGGATGCTCTTGTCCTACTGTCAAGAACTGTATCTTCCTTGAGCTCATCCAGAAATTTTGGCAATAAATCTTCAATAGAAGGTAGTTTAACATCACTTCCTTGATCATCAATCAAAGGTGGCTCATACAAATGTAAGTTTTCAACATTAACAACTAAATAAATTTTCATATAAGAAGGCAAGTCAAGTTGAAATGCATTATTACTAACTTTCTTTATGATCTTGAATGGACCATAGCGAATGGGTTTGAGCTTTTTACCTTCCCTTTGCATCCTTTCTTTGCTAATGTGCAACCATACCTCATCTCCCTCTTGAAACTTGTGATCAAATCTATGTTTGTCATGCCTCTCTTTGTATTTTCTTTGACTTTTCTGAAGCTGTTATTGAACTTGTTAATGTATAATCTGAATTTTCTCAATGAACTTTTGAGCCTTGTCAATATCACTATGGCCATCAATTGCAACATCCTTCCCAAAGATGAAGTCTAATGGCGATTTTGGCAAATACCCAAAGCATACTTCAAAAGGTGATTTTTGATTTGAAGAGTGCTTTGCCCGGTTGTAAGCGTGTTGAATGTAATGCAGTTGTTCATCCCACAACTTAGGATGTTTGCTGCAATATCCTCTCAATAAATTCACAATGATTCTATTCACCACCTCGGTTTTCCCATTTGTTTGTGGATGAAAAGCGATACTCTTTTCAACTATGTGTCCATCATCTTCCATAGATTTGACCAAAATTCCCAATGAACCTGGAATCCATGTCACTAACAATAGAAGTTGGCAATCCAAAATGAACCCAAAAATGTTGAAAATAAAGTTCAGCAGTAATGGTTTTCTTACGTGGCATAAGTATACACATTTTACTAAATCTATCCACAACTACATAAAGATAACCATCCTATTTTCTTGACATAGGTAGACCTCCAAAAAATTCCATGGAGACACTCTCCCATGGCCTTGATGGTACTGGTAGTGGCGTGTACAACCCGAGCTTCCTATTACTAGGCTTACTTGTTGCACACATAGAACAACCTCTTATAAAATGTGACACACTATCTATCATGCGAGGCCAATAGCAATACCTCTATAGATGTGCCACTGTTTTGCTTACCCCAAAGTTTCCAGCAATAAGAGATGAATGAGCTTCTCTCATGACACTTAGCCTCTCTCCTTGTAGTATACATAGCTTGCCCAAATGAAACAACAAATTGTTATGCATGTGATAATATTTTTCTTCAACTTGATTCCCTTCACTCAAACTAGCATACACATCTTGAAAATCAATGTCATGTGTATATTGTTCTATGTAACTCTCATGTACAATAGAATCATTTTTGTGTAAAGAAGATGCACTAATGATTGGCCTTGAAAGCATATCAACAAATTTATTGAAAATACCTTTCTTGCACCTTATAACCAAGTGAAACTGTTGAAGAAATCCCATCCACTTGAAATGTCTTGATTGCTACAATTTTGTTTGTGGCTGCAAGTACTGTAATGGTTGGTGATCGGTATGCACAATAGTCTCTTTACCCATCAAGTAGTGTTTCCACTTCTTGACCCTTTGTAACAATGCATATAGTTCTTTTTCATATGTAGGATAATTTTTCACAACACCATTAAATGTTTTAGAATGAAAAGCGATAGGCTTACCATGCTACAAAAGTATTGCGCCCATGGCATAATCACTAGCATCGGTTTGAATCTCGAATGGTTGTCTCAAATTCAGTAATGCAAGGGCTGGAGCTGAACTGGTCTTACCTTTTAAAGTTTTGAAAGCTTGTTGTTTTTTGCCTCCCCATTGGAAGCCTTTCTTCACACTTGTCACTGCATGCATAGGAGTTGCGATGGAAGAAAAGTTAGCAATAAACTTTCTCCAATAATGAGCTGCACCTAAGAAACTTCTTACCTCAGTTATTGTTTTGGGTGTGGGCCTATTCACAATGGCTTCCACTTTAGATGGATCAATTCTCAACTCTCCTCCTCCTACAATATGTCCCAAATAGACCAAAGAAGTCTTTCCAAACTCACACTTTGACATCTTAAGAAACAATTTTTCTTTCTTCAAAACATCAAGCACTCTATTCACATGCAAGACATGATCTTCTCTTGTTTTGCTGAAAATCAATATGTCATCTAAGTACACAATCACAAATTCATCAAGGAATGGATGCAAAACACTATCCATAACACGCATTAAATTTGTCAGTGCATTACACAAACCAAATGGCATAGCTAACCACTCAAAGAGTCCTTGTTTAGTTTTGAATGTAGTTTTCCATATATCACTTTCTGCAACTCTTACTTGATGATATCCACTTCGTAAATCTAACTTAGTGAAAAATATTGCTTCTTTCAGTTGATCAAGTAAATCATCTATCCTTGGGAGTGGGTAATGATTCTTTACCATTATCTTGATCAAAGCTCGGAAATGTACACACATCCGCCAAGTCCCATCTTTCTTTGGTATCAAGACTATGGGTGAACCGCATGGCGAGGTGCTTGGCCTTATGATTCCTTTGTCCAACATCTCTTTGATCTGCCTCTTTATTTCAGCATTCTCCATTATCAACATGCGATACATACCGATGTTTGGAATAGAACAATCTTGCTGCAACTGAATCTCATGTTGAATCTCTCTTTTTGGAGGCAATCATGTTGGCTCCTGAAACATCTCATGATGTGCATTAACTACATCATATAAATCTGATTTCAAATTAGGATCACATCCCTCAAATGATTCATGATTAACATCAGATTTAGACTTAATCACAAGAAGAACAAATTTCTTACTTGAATTTACGAGCCTCTTTACTTGTCTAGAATTTACCATAGCAATGTTTGTCTTCTTGCGATGTGCTCTAACAATGTACTCCTTGCCATCTTTGAATAAATGATATTTGTTCTCATGGCGATGGAAGATCGCTTTCCTGTCATACAATTAAGGACTCCCCAACACAATACATGTTATGTCAAGTGGAACCACATCTAATTCAATTGTGTCAACAAAATGTGTAGTGATTGCAAACCGCAATATGCATTTCTTTGAAACCTGTAAATTTGCATCCTTACAAATCCAACCAAGTGGATATGGTTTTGGATGTGGTATGGTCTCAAGGTTAAGTTTCTTGACCAAGTCTTCAGAGATTAAGTTTGCTTGTGACCCACTGTCAAATAATGTGTCAATCTTGGTATGCTTGGATATGACCCTCACATGAAACAATTATATTCTTTTTTCTTCATTTGGAGCATGTATGTGACAGTTTGATGTACTAGTACTGGGTTTAGTTTCAATTTATTTTACCTTCATGTTCTTCAATCCCATGGTTGTAATCTTAGATTCATCACCTGAATCATCTCCTAAATCACGTTGATTTGTAGCTGCAATTTTATGTTTCCCTTTGTTATTGGGTTTCTTTGGCCGCATTTCAGGATGTAATTTCCAACAACGAGTTTCATCCTGGCCTTCTTTTGAAAAATGTTTACAAACCATTATTTCTCCCTCTTTATTAATAGATGCATTCTTTTTGCTTTTACATTTTGAGGTCTTCTCTTTGTTTTTACCCTTAAAAGGTTTCTTTCTACCCTCTTCAAAAATGTTCTTCCCTTTAGCTTCTAGATGTGTGGCCTGAACACATACTTCATCTAAATTGGTGGGGTTAAACATGAGAATATTATGTTTTAGGTAGCTATGTAAGCCTCCTATGTACTTGAGCAAATTATCTTGGCTCTGCAAATATACCCCTAATAAGAGAGCTCTTCTCCTAAATTCTTGGGTGTATTATTGTACATTTTGTCCCTTCAATTGTCTAAAGTTTTGCTAGCTCGTTATGGTTTTCTGCATATGAGCTAATGGATAAAATTGTTGTTTTATAGCAGTAATGAAATCTGACCATGATAGAATAATCTTAACATGTTTTTTGATCTCCTCCTTTGTCTTGGCTTCCCGCCAAACAAGTGTTGCACCTTACATTCTCAATGAAGCTAATTGGATTTTGGTATCATCATCTTGAAGGTTCTGGATTCTCAAATATACCTCCAATTGCCTAATCCAATTATCAAGCTTTTTTGCATTGACTTCACCATTAAACATTGGCAATTCAAAATTAACATCAAGTTTTAAAAAAATACTTTTACTAGTGTTCTTTGGCTTGTGTGGCTGATGTACTAAAGAAGAAGTAGAGGATGATGATGACGAGGGTGAGAATGATGGCTCTCCATTGCCCTTCTTTAACTTATCTTCATCATTGTGACCTCCTCGAGATCCCCATGCTTCCTTATGAAGTTTGGATCCTTCTCCTTCTAGTCTCTCATTCCTTTCTTGATAAAGGATTCTAACCATCTCAGTCATGTCAAGGAATTCTTTCCTAAACACTCTTTCTTCCTCTTTGGTATCAACTTCTTCATGGATTTCTCCTTCTCTATGAGACATACTTAATGTAGCTTCTGCTTCCTTAGGGGGTGAATTAGGTGGTGGAGATTGTGGCAATCTTTCTCTCCTTTGCTTTGGCTCTTCTCGAGACCCTTCTGCTCCCACCAATTTTCCTTCTCCTCTTTTGAGCTTGAGCCTAGTAAGCATCCAAAAATTTGTAAATAGTTAAACAATTCTTTGCACTAAACAACACCAGAGAATAAACTCTAGCTCCGATACCAATTTGATCTGAAATGATTGTATTATTTTTGTTGTGCTAATTGTATTCTAAATTTATAAGCATGTGCATACTTGTCTCATTAGTTTTCTTAAGGATCGAGGATTTTAACCATGAATTAGAGATGATTTTTAGTGAATTCGAAGCATGAAATAAGCACAAATAACACTGAGAAGCAGTGTCAAACAGAGAAATAAGTCACCACATATAATTTACACAACAGGCATGATGAAACAGTTGGGGTGGCCAACCTCCGCCTAAGAGACCGCAACATTTAATGGTTGCGGTTGGGGTGGCCACATGCCAACCCCAAACCGCGGGTTTCATAACTACTATCGTTGAAGCGGAACTCGAGCATGTAACTGCAGTTGAGTGGTTGGAAACTCTGGTTTGAAGTCACGAGTTAGTGAAACTGTTGGCTTAACCACGCGGAAACATCGCCATGTGACATGTAACACAAACTTGCAGAGACCGTTACGGAGACTGCCGGAGGTTGAAGATTATCGGAGGTTAACATTTTTTTGTTTGCAATGTGAACACACCAACGCGGGACCCCATACAATATTTCATTAAACCATATAACAAACCCACAACCCTTTGTAGTTAAGAACTACGTGTAGCTCGAGTGGTTATAACAGTGCATGCCCTGCTGGAGGTCGCAGGGTCAAGCCCTGCGAACCTTCGCCCAAAATTTTAACACGTGGCGGCCTCAAGGCTAGCCATGTGGCACCTTCCAATTGGCCCTAAAAAACAATGTCAAACCTCATTCAAAAAATAATGAAGCGACACTTGTCACCCACTAATTGGTTATGAGGAAAGGAATATTCCTCAAAATATTCCTTTTACTGACTGGACCTCCAGCCTGCTGACTGTGCATCCCAATCAAACCTGTCGCAAATTTTACTTGTTTGGCAATTCGATTAGAACGCAATATCTCCCTCATACGACATCAGTTTTTCGAACCGTTCATGACACCATAATCAGGAAGACGAGATCTACGCAACCATTCTAGTTTCAACAAAATCATGTAACTTTGAATTTCGAGCAAATCTTATGAACCCTTAATCATTGCCCCAACTCTTCCCTGATCGCTCCTCATTGGTTAATCTGGCTACATCTATACTTCAAGGGTTCAATAAATATTACGAATGGCATCGTTACTTAGTGACGACAATGGTGAAAGTAGCTTGCTAGTGCACCCCATGGTGCTACCCCTCCTGAGCTTGGGAAAAGGCCACTCCAACGAGTTCATGCCCCTCAGATGTACCCCACTCTGTAATAAGGAAATTCCAGGGGAACTAGCATAGACGCTCCTGAAATCCCACTTTGTCATGGAATTATAGGGAATTTCGGAAAGGCTTCACCTTGCTGACCACACACCAAAGGTTCCAAACTCCATGATAGGAATGTAAACAACCCTATGGCGCTACACAGAAGCTTCTAAGGCCTGGCAAGCTATGCCTTAATGATAGTGGAATATATCCAGGATGCTGATAATGCATGGTTAGCTAAGCATGCATGCATGGGTTTCAAATATCCTTCCACTAAAAGGAAAATAACCTTTTCATCATTAGTGTGACTTATTTTGCACAGGTTCAAGGGTTTATAGCCCAGTGAAGGAATATTCTTGTATATGTATATACCTTGCCAAGCGGGCGATCTCTTATGTAATTATCTCATGTTAATAAAATGGACCTGTGCGCCCAATGTTCCAAGTGTTATTCCATATCCTTATGGATCATTTCATTGCTTGTGGTAGTCATGGTGTCTTTGTATCTATATGAATGAGTTTTCACCACTGGACAAGATTCAAGTCCGGGGTTATGACACCATATTTGTATAATATGTATCTATATTACACATTCAATGCATCAAATGTTCTATGATAAACACCAACAAACATATCACACAATACTTCATTTCCAGTTTAGAAGCACACACTTAGTTTGTTTAATAGTATTATTAATTTTCAGAGAAGAAAAATGCATACAGATATATTTAACATATCCATTGGTACCATCTCCCCACAGGGGTGAAACCACAAGCTTTTACATTTATAGTCTCCCTTTTTATCCAAAGATGCAGTGTTAGTTCAACCATATTGCAATATAAATTCATTAATATTTAAAACAAGTGTATGAGATTACTTATCTTAAAATTATAGGGCAACTAAGTCAAGTACAAGGACTCTCCACCCATCCATATAAAATTGCAGCCACACTTACTTGCAGTTGTCACCCCTGAGCCAACTTCTAGAGTCTGAGGGGGATGATTTCTCGAGGGAATTGATCACCATCTTCTAAATGAAAATAGGGAATCTCAGAGGACCTCTTCCTCAATACCACTAGTTGAATGCTACCATCTTCTTCAACATAAGGATTTCAAAGGATATCTACATCACCCCAAGTGTGCACATAGTAATTCACTCTCTTCCAAGAATTCCAGAATCTAGTGTAATAGTAAGCCAATAACCAAAGGTCTTCAATCAAGTATTCCTTTGATGTTGCTTCAGGATTAGCCTCTTCCCAAGTTTTCCAGGGCTCTAGATCCTACTATCTCAACCCACAACCTCCATGGGACCCAAGTTGTTACAGGGCTCTAGAGATTACATCCCAACCCACAACCTCTAGGGACCCAAGTTGTTACAGGGCTCCAGATACTTTATCTCAACCCACAGACTCCAAGTTCCCAAGCTGTTACAAGGCTCTAGGGATCCTATCTCAAACCACAACCTCTAGGGAACCCAAGTTGTTATAGTGCCCCATACACTATAATCTAAACCCACAATATCCAAAAAATCTGAGGACCAATCCCCTTCTCTTATCTTCCTGTTGAATGCTCTCGTTGGATGCTCCAAGGTGGTGCTTTCTTCCAAGTGTTACTCACTTCCCTTCTTCCAATTGTTGCTCGCTTCCCTTCTTCCAACTGCTACTCGCTTCCCTTTTTTTGCAGGGATTCTTCATCCCCATCCTTGCTAGCTTCCTAATCTAATCCTCCCTAAATCTTTGTCCTCTTTTCCTTGCTAAGGTTCTTCAGTGTATGGGCCTCTATCATTTCTTTTGTAGCTCATTTAATTTAAGAGCCAACACATTACAATCATGCACCCACCAACCTTTAATGGTTTTCCAAGCAATTCTAGTTTCTTTCTCTGCACAAGAAAACATCAATCATCCCAAGCAAGCAATCCTCCTTTTGAGCTCTGGAATCTGTGTCCCTTTGACTCAGTTCCCTTTTTAATTTTCACATATTTGTAAAAATATTAACAATGAATTTTATGAGAGAACCATGGTTGGGGTTGTCACAGACCCCTCCCCCTTGAGGGAACACCGCCCTCAATGTTCATCTGCCCACTTGTAACACTAGAAATAAAACACAATTACATATTGTTTTATGTAGATTTATATACACAACTCTATACAATATTTACAATCATATACACACTTGCCTTAACTAGTAAACAAGAAGGAGTAATCATCTATCATGGCATCAATCATTTCCCACGTGGCATCCTCTGACCCAAAGTGCTTCCATTGGACCTTGACTTGCTCTATCGCTAGACTCGAGCGCATAAGACTCCTACGGTCTAGAATGCACATTAGCTCTGGATGGAAGTCTCCCTCTAGTTCCATCTCCAACACATACCAATCAATCACATGATTAGAATCTTGCACATATATTTTAAGAAAAGAGACATGGAAAACATCATGAACTCTAACTCATGGAGGTAAAGGCAGCCTATATTCCATTGGCCCAATCCTCTCAAGGATTTAAAAAGGGCCAAAATACCATAGTTCCAACTTGGCACATGTCCCATGTTGATTTTTGTGTAGCTTGGGAGGTACTCCAAGCCCTGGTGATCAAGGGATGGAGGTCAAAGCGCCACAAATGGGCTTGTGGGCTTGAGATCCAAGCTTGGGGTTTTTGTACCCATCTATGTTTGGGCCAAAACCATGATGGAGATAGGATGTGTAATGGATGAGGATGATAGTGCTCGATGATACAATTCCAACGCATTGAGAATTGTCCAAATCTGAGTTGTCGTTAGAGAGTTATGAATTTTTGAAGCTTTTTGTGGGTGAAGGAGCCTACTAGTTTAGGTTGTCCTAGGGTTTTTGGTCACCTTATGAAAATTGGAAACCCACCTTCATGTGATTCGTTTAAGCCCTTAAGAAGGCTATAAATTAAGGGCATGATTGAGGTAATAAAGGACATCCAAGTGTGAAGGGTCACAAGATAACCTCTGATCTAGCCGCAGATCTGAAGCAGCCTCAACAAAGCAGAAAAAACAATTTGGTTGAGCCTTTTCATGAATATTTTGAGGACTGGAATCATTAGGAGTAGGCCGAGGTAAAGGAGGGAAGATCTGGCAAGTATGTGCATTGATTAGAGCTGGTTCTTGTCTCTGTTTTGGCTACAAGTCTTCAAGTAGGATTGCAGAAGGATGGAAGGTTTGTTTATGGGTGTCGTGAGGCCTAGAAATCCTTAATATCTAGGTAGCAATCTCAGGAAAGTACAATGTAGTTATGGAGGCCTAAAAAGAGGAAGAACACAAGTTTTTAGGGCATATTTTAGGGTTGGTCTAAAGCCCTAACCAGAGCTCAATTTGCACAACAGTCGTGGAAAAGAAGGATAATAGTGATTTGGAACCAATAGTGGTTTACCCTTCTTGTTGTGATGCTTCACTAGGGGATTTAGAAGTCCAATGGTTAGACAAGTTTTTTGTGCATTTGTGTGGTGGATATCTGTCATAAAGACCATAAAAAGAGGTTGCTACAAAAACAAGTTAAGGTGGTTGTTTGGAGGACATGAGAGCTTGGAGAAGGCCCTCTCTTGAAGCCACATATGCCCATGTTTGTGCACAGTTAGGAAAGATATTCTTCCAGGTGATTGGGTTGCGTTCTTAATGCTAGTTGGTGCAAAAGTGTTGTGGGGAAATTTAGGAGCAACCTCACTCTAAAGCAGTGTTTGTCACCTATAGTTGGACAAAAAAAAAAGGAGAAATCTAAAGGAGAAGTTCACACAGATTGAAACAATGAGTTAAGGTTGGTGGTGTGCCCTAACCAGTATTCTAGAATGCACGGAAACCAAGGAAATAGTACTTGCAGCAAAATATTGTAGTGCATTGGGTCAAGGTGTTGATCATTTCTTGGGGCAGTTTGTAGGCTACTTGTAGGAGGCCTTAGGAGTTGTTTGGAGGAGCCCATGTGGATTGGTGGGAGGCCTACCAAGTAGCCAAGGTGACAATAGGTACATTATATCGGAAGGCAAGAGTACAACAACAACGTGGGTTACAGATGGACCCGTGTATGATGGTTTGATAGTGTCCTAGGTAAGGACACATTGAGGTGCCTAGATTTGCGCAATATCTCCTTTATTGTAGAAGCAAAGGGTGGGTTGGTGGAGTCTGTGGGTAGCCATGTGTAAGGGTCTCCCAAGTGTGGGGATGCCATAACTAGGAGAAGATGCTAAAATGTGGACTTGGTCTCTCGTGGATTGTTAGAGGGTAGTGTGAGAGAGGACCATGTGTGGACGATATTGGGAACTTATGGTCTATTGGAGAATAGCATGATAGTGTCCATGTTGAAGCCGAAGTGAAACACCTTGATGGACAAAGATGACTTCTAGCCTAGCAGTTGTTGTTGGAGCTCAAGGGTTTGATCAACCAGGATCAGGTTTGTGGAGCCCGAGACTTGCGTGTGGAGAAGGACTTCTGCAGCAGATGATTGGAAGTCCTCTTATCCCATGTTCATTGTGGGATATGGACTTCTCGCAGTGATAGGTGGCATTTCTCCGAGTCCAATGTTGGTCTTCATCATTACAACACAAGAAGACCATAGTGAGATGAAGTCCAAGAGTAGTTGAGGAGCAGCAGTGGGTAGGTTGAGAGTTGTGAACAAGTCGACATTAATATCGATGAGTTGTGCCCCTGATGGATGAAGGGACAAATAGAGAGCATATTGGAGAGTTGAGATTCAATGGCTAGATGGACTTGGAGCACTGATAGAGGAAGGAACTGCATATCAAGAGCCGAAGGACTAGGCAGGTATAGGGTACGACCGAGAGGAGTTGTTAGATGCTACAACTAGATGGTCAGAGTAACTTGTCTTTTACTAGTGGATGTATGAGGGCCATTATCCCTAGTACGAGAGCCCTAGTTTATTGTATTATATGTTGTTAATATAACGAAGTTGGGTTGAAAATTTAAAAAGTTGTGTATATTTGTGCATATATGATTTATTTCTGTTGTGCAAAGTAGATTAGTGGTTGAGAGTCTTGGTTTGGTAGCATTAGTGATTTAATACTCTAACCTAGACCCAAGATCACAAAAATTCAACATGGTATCAAAGTGTATCTAAGATACTTTGGAGGACAGTGAATCAGAGTGTGCACATCGAAGCAGCTTAGAAGGAGTTGTGTCTAGATCATAGAGCAGAGGGTGCAACTGAAGACATGGTGATCCAGATTTAAGCAGGTGTTGGTGTCCCGTGTTTTGATAGTTTGGCAAATCAAAAGACAAGGCAACATCAGAACAAATCTTTAAAGTTACAGGATCTAGTCCTCCTGTTCTCAGAGAGGATATCTCAAAATTTTGTTTTGCAAAGGTTTATATTGTGTGCTTGGAAAATGGATTTTAGACTAGTTATTAAGTGCAGGTGTTTGTTTGTTTGTTTGGTTGGGTTGTCATAGCAGAAAATGAAAGATCTAGGAAAGATATATAGAATGGAGAAACATCTGGTTCATTGGGCAATGGAGTCAAAAATAGGTCATAACATACTCATAAATGGATATGGGATATCAGAGGGCAAATCTAACTTGGCCACAGGATCCTTTGGTTTTGGAATGAGATGGACATCAATGATTTGGAAAGAGAAGTTTAATTCTCAAACAAAGGGAATTTGAAAGCACAAATTGAACAATAAAGAGCCTAGCTGGTAGGCAATTCTAACCATGATTCTGAAATCTGGCACAAACAAATAATGACTTCAAACAACTTTCAAATAGAAATCTAAGATTAGAGGGGTGCCCTGTTTTCTCAATGTTTTATTTCAAATGACTTAAACGTTATTGAAAATAGTAATTGAGTCCATGAAGGGCACTAATACATCTACTTGGGTTACAACTATAAAGACCTTCAACATAAACTGTTCAGAAAGCAATGACAAAGGAGGCAAGATGCAGAACAAACCTCTTGAATAACCGACAATGGTACTTCAAAAGGGCTTATTAGGAAGCTTTCAGAGTGATACTAGCAGGACAAACGGGGGAAACCATGAAATATGTTTGAAATCAACTATTTTGAGCTATATGAAAAATAAACAAGCATGAAGACTAAAGAGAAAGTTTAAAGCCTCTAAAATACTTCAGCAGAAGAAAACATAAAACAATGAAGGATGAACAGATCTAAGGTTCTTGGGGAGAATCCAACAGCCTAAACACTTATGTCATGACAGAAGTGCAATTGAGGAATGAAAACGGAGAACACAATAGCAGTTCAAATAGTTCATATGACCAAACTCATGAATCCAATGGAGACGCTAGGTAAACAGCATGCAACAACATCATCAAGGCTGGAACCAATATCATCTTCAACTGTGAATTCTGTATTCTTTAGGAGAGTTTTCAATATTATAACTAGTGATCAAACAACAACCAACCAACCAACGTTTCTCTCATCTTCTGCAGTAGTAAATATAGAAGAATGAGGAGGTGAGATCTGATAAAAGATCTCCAATTAAAATTAATATAGACTTAATGGCTTTTGGGCCTTTGAGGGGCTCAATGAAGAAACTTTCATATATATCCTCTGTATTAAATGATTTTCATAAAGATTTAAGCTCGGTGGGAGCTTTTGTTGACCTTTGAGGCTCAGTGTGGTGTCGAAGTAACTTTGTAGATGTTTGTCATTAATTTTCCTGCAGAATTTACCTTTTGGCTGTGTTGTGAGGAAGATATTCGGTCCTGATTAATAAATTCAGCCTCTGATTGAATGCTTTGAGGTACAGGTGGCATTTCAGTCGCTGGGAGGAATCAATTTGCCTCAGATGTGGCGGTGGAGGCTTTCCTGTTGATGAAAATCCTTAAGATTTTATTCAAACTATATTTTAATTGGGGATTAGGCTTTTGATAAACATTCTTAGCCGTGATCCCCGCAAATATGTCTTCCATCCTCTGTCCTGGTTCATTTTGATCTTCGTCACTGATACTCTCTGACTGTGCCCGATTCATGGTTTCTGCTGGTATGTAGGGTTGCGCAAGGAGGATATGGCACCAATGCTTCATAGATGATTGATGAAACGTGGACTTAACATCTGCAAATGTTTTCCTTTGACAAATCGAAGGTGGGAGGATCGTCACCCTCAGCCTTTGAATTTTCTTCAGACACAGTGAAAAAACCTTTGAACCCTGCAAAATACAAAATTTACAAAATCCATGCATTTATAGGTTACTGCTTCAGAAGGCACGTGGAGAGAGCGTGGTCGTTGGATGGCATCATCCAATGGTCGGGATTTGATTAGAGAAGTCAAGGGAAGTCGGAGGAATTGTTTAAATCAGAGTCGTCGATCGCGCAGAGATCAATGGTCGGGAGTGGAAACGGGAAGTCAAAGTGGAAAACGTTGACTGGGCGATCGAATCAGGGCGATGGAATGTGGGCCGTCGATCTGCAGATCAGATCGACGACGGAGATCGATTGATTGTCGCGCCATATCCTGGTTAATTGTCGGGCATCTTCAGTGAGCGATAGCCGTTGGATGGCCCGCCCTAGATCGGACGGTGGACAGCAATATTGCGATGGGTCTGTTGCCGAACTTTAATGCGCAATTGGGGGGGGGGGGGTGCGGTTTTCAAATAGTACACGAGACACGCGTCGGCTAGCGTATGGAATCACTGCCGATCGGGAAAAAACCACCCTTGGCCCAAAGGCGGTGTGATGAATACCGCGCGGTTTTGCAATCGGTTAGTGGATGGCGGGGACCATCGGGGTGATAGACTCTGCACCGTCGATCTGTAGATCAGATCGACGGTGGAGAAAGTTTTGAACTTCGGACCGACGGAGGTATAAAATATAATAAAACTGACGAGTTTTAATATATAACCAAGGTTTTAAAGTTTGGCCGAGAAATATTTTATTTGAAGCGGATAGGCGCCCGTCTGCGAGGCCGAAGGTTATATGAAGGGTAGTACGACCGGGGGCTTATGGAGGAAGGGGCTAAAATCTTAGCCCAAGGGGGCTTAAGTTCACAATATAAAAAATATGATTTTTATGGATTTTTGATGATTTTCAAAGGTTTAGAGGGGTTCCGATAAGGCAAAGAAGGAGTTTTAAACCTTATCAAAGGGTTTTTGATGAAGGGGAAAAAGAAAAATCATGAAAAAGAGGCATTTCATGGGGGAAAAGGAGAGAACAAGAGGTTAGTTTTGCAAGAGGGGAAGGGGGGAAAATGATGTTTGCAGCAGTAATCTGTCTTGGAAATCTGCAAGATTTATGGATGTAGGATAGGCACAATAGTGAAGATTTGGGACAGAGGCAGGAGGCCATCTAGAGTCTTCAAGAGCCAACACTTTTTAGTAATAAAATTTGTTCCTTGAAGGCTCGAGAAGTCTTAGCCACCTTTTTCTATAAAAATTTTTATAGGTGGCTAACAACAGGAACGCAACTGAATACACATATAACCATAAATACAAAGATGCAGTGGAAATAACACTTCATTTCATTAATATCAAAGAAATGAAATTTGTTAACAGACAATGGAAATAAACTAGCTAGGGCACTGGTAGCTTATCTCTGAGAAGAGATGTGGTGGCTATAGGCCTCTGAACTATGTTACAATGAGGCTTGAGGGCCTATTTATTATTAAGAGACAATGGAAAACCCTAACCATCCAAAAACCTAACCCTAGGAGATGAAGCGCCAAAACTATGGGCCTCGTTTGGGTAAATTAGTACGTCAAATTCCCGGGGACATAACTTTGGCATACGATCTCCATTTGACGTGCTCAATACCTCGTTAGAAATATCTATCTGAGGAATGCAAATTTTGAGTGAGAAACATTAGTACACAAGCCCATGTTGCTCCCAGTTTTCCCAAAAAACATCGTTTAGGGCCTCAAAACGGCTCTAGAAGTTCAGGACCCAAAAAAAACTACTAAAAATAGTAAATTATGCTATAATTTAGGAAACTGGAAAACTAAAAGAAATAATGGTGGGGCCCCAAGTGGAATAGGAGGGTGGCCACCAATATCCACCTAGATCATTCCTCCCCCCTTAGGAAGCAATTGTCCCCATTGTGTTGAGTTCGTCCATGAGATGAGGAAACTTCTGCTGAACTTGGTCCTTGGTGAACCACTTGCCTTGGTGCAGGAGTTGGCCAGCTTTAACAACCCGATACAGTTGGATCTTTTGTTGGTGAGTGTTCTTGATTTACATGTCCATGATACAATATGTGGTGGCCTGTTCCATGCAGTCTGGGTTTAACTTTGTTAGTGTGAGTTGTTTTGCAATGTTGGAGGTGTCCAGTAGAGGTGGGAAGTAGGGCCGAAGGCGATCCACATTGAATACAGGGTGCAGACCAGGGAATGATGGAATACTGAGCTCGAAGGTATTGGTCCCTACATCCTTGGTGATGGTGTATGGCCCATATTGGAGCGGGTGAAGCTTGTGGTGAGATCCAGTGAGACGCTCCTTCTGAAAATATAGCCACACTTTGTCGCCCACCTGGAAGTTATGTGGCACTCGATGTTGATCATGTCATTGCTTGTAATTAGCATTGGATCTGTCAAATATGTCATGAACCTATTGGAAGATGTGTTGAATGCACTCAATGAAGTTGTTCGCGTTGTCAGCTTCAGAATGGACATGAGCCGAATTGGCCCGAGTAGCCGTAAATGGCATGGCTACGTCAATGGGACATGGTGGCTGGAATCCCAAGCCCACCTGAAAGGGGTTGTAGCCAGTTGAGCTGTGGAGAGCCTGATTACAACTGTGTTGTACATAAGGGAGGCTCTCATCCCATGTGTGTGGATGCTTTGAATTGTACATGCGCAGAATGTGTACAATCATCCTGTTGACAACCTCTGTCTGGCCATTAGTTTGGGGATGGAAAGCTGTGGACTTGGTGAGCTTGGTGTCCAACATTGACCAGAGGCTGGACCAAAATGTGTTGAGGAAAATTCTGTCTCGATATGAGATGATAGACTGTGGGATCCCAAAGTGCACCCACACTCGTTCAAATAAGAGATTAGCGATGGATTATGCTGTGATATTCTTCTTATAGGGCGCCTTAATGGCCATCTTCGAGAATTTGTCGACAACCATGAAAACACAGTCATTTCCATGCTTAGTAGAAGGAAGGTCCGACATGTAATCCATGGAGATGGATTCCCAAGGTTGATTAGGGGTAGGTAGAAGAGTATAGAGGCCTTGCTTCTTGATGGTCAGTTTGGAAATGGCGCAAGTAGTGCAGGATCTGATGTACTTCCCGGCATCCTATCGAAGGTTCAGCCAATAGAAATACTTCTGCAATACTTCCACTGTTTTGTCGACCCCAAAATGCCCCACGACTCGACTGTAGTGTGCTTCCCAAATCGTCTTTGCATGCTCGCTTGAAGGAACACAAAGGTGTCCCAGGTGACATAGCAGTGCATCTTGGAGGTGAAAATTTGGAACTTGCATACCCTCCAAGAGTGTCTTGTATGTGTGGCCGAATTCAGGATTGCTCTTGTAGAGAAATAGCCAATCAGAAGTCTTGTGCCCACAAGAGTTGAGAACGGTGATTAACACCACGATTGGTGGTCGGCTGAGGCAGTCTACAACATTATTGGTGTTGCCCTTCTTGTACCTGATGTTCAAGATATGTGGACCACTTCTGATGGTGATCGTTCTGCAACTTCCCTTGTGTCTGTATGAGCTGCAGGGGTTAGTGGTCTATGTGGATGACTGTTTCTTTCCCAAAATTTAATGCTTCCATTATCGACAAGCATGCACAATGGAACACATTTCTTTGTCATAAGTGGGATACTTGTAGACTGTGTCAAATAATGTCTCACTGTGATATGCCACTGGATGCCCATGTTGTGCAAGAATTTCCCAAATAGCATAGTCATAGGCATTTATCTCGATCTTAAATGGTTGTTGCAAGTCTGGTAATGTGAGCACTGGGGAACATCAGAGGCAATGTTTCAATTCTACGAACGCCTTCTGTTGAGATTCTGACCAAAAGAAATTTTCTTTCACTCCTCCCTTGGTGACTTGACTCAAGGGCCAAGTGATATGAGAGACTCCCAACATGAACCTGCGGTAGAAATTAGCAAGACCTAGAAAGCTATGAAATTTTGTTAGTGTAGTTGGGGCTGGCCAATCCCGAATGACTTGGATCTTGGTTGGATCCACATGCACCCCTCGTTCATCAATAATGTATCCCAGATACTGAACCTGGGTCATGCCAAAAGTGCACTTCTCCAAATTGGCACACAACTTGTGTTGCCGCAGTGTTTGGAGGACTTGTCGGATGTGGTGGAGGTTCTCTTCCCAAGTCTGGATAAAGATCAGAATGTCATCCGAGTACACTACTACAAATGAGTTGGTGAATGGTCGCGAGATGTCATCTATCAACCTCATGAATTTTGCAGGAGCATTTGTCAAGCCGAAGGGCATGACCAACCATTTGAAAAGGCCCTCCTTGGCTTTGAAGGAAGTCTTCCACACATCAGAGGGTTTGATTGGTACATGTTGATACCCAAACTTCAAGTCAATCTTGCTGAAATATTTTTCCCCTTTCAGTTGGTCCTGAAGGTCATCAATTAGTGGGATCAGGTACCTATTCCAAACAATGATCTTGTTCAGTGCCCAATAGTCAATATAGAGTCTCCAAGTCCCATCCTTCTTCTATACCAACATGATCGGGCTCCCAGAGGGTGATGAACTCAACTGGATGTGACCTTTCTGCAGCAGCTATGAATCTGCCTCTTGATTTCATCATTCTCGAGAACAGAACGCCGATAGATCGGTACATTAGGACAATGTAGAGGCACCCCTGTGGGTGGGGTGAAGATGTACCTATACTCCTCCAAGACCTTTTCCATTTGTTGTGCTCATGTGGAGGAGTCATGTCTGGAGGTCATGGCCACAGTCTTCTTCTTACCCTGGGAGCAGATTATTAGGAAAACAAATTTCCCGGTTTTGGAAATGAGCTTACTACATTGTTTTGCAGTAACCAAAGAGATAGCGATAGGCAGTGGTACCTCTGGTATCCTGTACAACTTATTGCCCAAAGTAATAATAACATCGTGAGGTCGGGACTCATACATAGCATGTCGCTTCCACAAGTATGGTTGGCCTAATAATACATCACAAACATGAAGAGGAACAATGTCACATAATACCTCATCCGTGAAGGGCTTGATGTTGGGGCCCTTGTTTTGAAATTAAATAGTTTTGAGTTCCGGATAACAGGTGGTAGGACGCAACCACGGTAGACAGAGAGTTGTCACGGTTGCGAAGAAATGAAGAACAGGTGGCACAACTATTGCGGAAGCAAGCATAGATGGCAGGAGGAAGCGACAGAAGACAATCAGTGTAATTCCCAATAATCAAGGAAAAACAATAAACAACCGAGCGGAAAGGAAGGAAGGAATGTCCGTCGTGATGGAAACAGAACAAATAGGCAACTGGCCAGTGGAGAAATGAGGTTGGCACAGTAGAGATCAGGGAACAGGAGCCGTAGGAGAGCTCCGTTTGTGTTGGTTGTTCTGTTCTCTCTCCCTCTCTGATTCGTTCTGTTCTGTCTTATGTGACGCTATTGTAATCAGCTTTGCCAGGAATGCTACGAGGAGAATTGTAATTGTCTCTTGTTGTTAATGAAATACATTTTGATCCAAGGTTGTTATTCTAAGTTTTGTGTTGTGTTCTGTCTTAGTGGAATGTGCGGGTTATTTTTAAATTTTTGGTTATCATTCTGATTATGTTCAGAAGTATTGTTAAGTATTGTTATCTGTGGAGTATTTACACATACTCGAAGTACTTAGTTCTGTCTGGGTTATGCATCTGTCATACTTGATTGATACCTGATTTGATTCCAACCCTAGTAAGGTCACAGCATGCCTCAGGTGAGACTCTCGAAGTGGGGTGAAAATGCCGACGTTGTGCTAGACTACTGCGGAAACCCTTGTTGGCCTCCATCCTGAACCTGGGTCTCACCACAGAGACCTCTTTTCTTGCCAACAAATGGTTCCGTTGCCGGGACCTGAAATTTCATATGGATTTAGATAATGGTATCACGGATCTTTGAGAAAGAAATACGAAACTGGTGGGATAACCACCTAGATCAATTCATAGCTCAGCAAGTGGAAGTGAGACAAAAAAAAAAGAGAAAATTGTTAAGAACCAGGTTCTATTCTTTTAATTCGCTAGTGATATCTATGAGATCTTCTGGGGAAAGTTTCTTGAGGAGCTCTACAACTGGTTGCAGAGACTACATACCAAGATAGTCTAGAGGGGTTCACGAAAGGTCTGTCGCAAGTGGGTGCACATAGATCTTATAGCACTCCATCGGTTAGATACTGATTTGACCCGAGCCTTAGATTTCTGGGTGTAATCTACCTTGGAAGGATACATAGTAGAGTTCGCAGCTTAATGCTACTTGTATTTCTTGAAAGCAGAGGAAATATTTAGATCAGGGCTGCACAGAGAGCTATTGAAGGAGATCCCCCTGCGGATCAAGGCTTTGATGGTAGACGAAGGATTGATGGAGTTCCAAAAGTCTGAGATGGAGACCTAAACCTCCAGTACTGGGGGAAGGAGCCAAGGGAGAGATGCTACAAGTACGTTGAAAAGGGGAATAGGGATATGGATACCGAGACCTCTAGTAGGTTGAGGGAACAACGAGCACATCGGAGGGCGCAACTCGCTCAGAAGTGGTGATAAAGGGTGATGAAAGAGTTGGAAAGACAAGAAAGGAATACAAAAGACAAGGATAAGGTGCCTCTGACAACAAAGGAGATGGAAGGTCAGACGGGTTCCCAGGATATAGGGGGGACCACTAAGGAAGTGCAATAGGTGTATAGGAGCCCAACCCAAGTAGAGAAGGGAAAGGAGTGCGACGAAGATGATGCGCACCCCAAGGAGACGTCCGATGTGGAGTTGCATGTTGCGATGGAGCAGTTATTCTGAGAGGGGCCGACACCCATAATCCCAGGTAACTCTATTCCCCAAAGTTCAAGTAGCTCTAGTCCCAACCTTCCCCTGGTACTCTATCAGCCACTAGGTGAAATCTTTGTTAAGTTATGAGAATTGAGTAAGTGGAATAGTGTTTAGTCCATAGCAATAACCCGCACTAGCAGCAATGCTAGTAATACCATTTCACAACAGAGAGTTAGGGGTTTTGTTCTAGTAACCCCCACACAAGGAAGCATGGAAGGATCATTTTCCCGGTACCCAGAGTTTTCTGGGAGGGGTAAGGATGACGTGGAACAACATTGGTACCTCTGTGAGGCCATATGGAGGGCTCGGTAGACGACAGAGGCAGGTAAGTTGATAGAATTTCAAACTACTCTCAGGGAAATAGCTTTGCGTTCGTTTATAAAGTGGTTTGAGGCTCATCAGAACCCAGCGATAGACAATGTAAAGAGGGATTTCGTGAAGGAATTAAAATTACCCCAAACATATCAGCAGGGTTTGTTAGAAATGTGGGAGATCAAGCAGCGAGAAGAGGAAACTGCATGGGATCTAATGAGGAGATTCAAGGATACGATTGGAAAACTCAACTATTCGATCGATCTGAACCATCAGAGAGATTGGTTTATCAAGGCCCTCCTCCCACTAACAAGAACTTCGTCAACACAACAGAAGATTAAGACGTTGCAAGATGCATTGGAGTAGGCTATGAAGATAGAGGCCATGGGGGGATATTCGCAAGAATTTAAAGGAGGAGCATTAGCTCAGGACCCTTCCATACTGGGATTATAACATCAAATAGCTAGCCTGACAAAGAAATTGAAATAAATTCAACCAATGCGTCCAGCGAGGAAAAATGCATGGTGTACACACTGTCTAATGGAAGGAAATGTGGTAACTAAATGCCCTCGGTTGCGAGGCCAAAATCTGGGAACATCAACAACAGGGGCACCGATAACTCTGCGAGCAAGAGGGGTTGCACAGATAAACACCCAGGGATTATATCTGCCGCAACACCCATACACGGGTTCCTCACGCAACATAATTCAACGAGGACTGAATATTGTGAAATATGTAAAAGCATGGGTCATTCACCCCGTCTATGCCCCATATTGCAAAAATAATCCAACATTCTGAACAACATATATTGTGAGTTATGTGCGTCTACCACACACATCACAGAGCAGTGTAGGGCTCTGGATGCCTTGGCGAAATGATTGGACAGGCCTTCATATAGAGTGAATGAGGCTCCCATAGGACTAGGAGGAGGCATGAGAGGAGGCCGAGTGGGAGGAAGAGGGCCAATACGATGCTATAACTATGACTAGGAAGGCCATGTAGCTAGGGAATTTCCACTTCCTAGAAGACCTTGGTGCTCTCAGTGCAGGGTTAACATGCACGCAACAAAGGATTGCTCAGAGCTCATTAAAAGATGGGAAGAAAGAGCCAAACAAAGAGGAAAAAATATGGTAAATGAAGAGCCGAGAATAATAGAGGCTTAAGCTATGCAGAACATGGCCATAGTGATGCAAGGAGGCACAAATGATGGACCCGATAAGATTGATAAGGCCAGCATCTCCAAAGCCAATTTTCAAGCTCGAAAGACAGAAGCAATGGAAAAATTTTCCCAGCTTGGGGGAAGCAAAGGCATTGAATTGCCACAACCCAAGGAAAATAATGAGAACCAAGCTAGTTCAGGTAGTACAATTGAAGAATGGTTCTGTCTATTTCTAAAAAATTGTTAACAACGTGCCAATGTTAGAACAGTTAAAGCAGAACCTGGAAAGAGTAGTGCATAAGGCCATAGAACCAGGGGAGTCAACTGACGCAACACAGAAATATATACAAAGAGTGAAGAGAAATAAGATAAGGACAGGAAAAGAGTTCCAGGTGAATACTTAAGTTGCAGGATTCCAAATTAAGGACACAATGCTTGATCCGGGGTTCGATGTAAATATCTTGCCAAGAAAGACATGGGAAGCATTGGGGAAGCCGAGGCTAACATACTCACCAATTCAACTCCGTATGGCGAACTAGTACTGCATCGTGCCCATAGGTAGATTGGAGGAGGTCGAAGTCGATGTTGCGAGAGTAAAGACATACAAGGACTTTGAGGTCATCAAAATTATGGGGGACAAAGATCCCTATCCAGCATTGTTGGGGATTGATCGGGATTTTGAAAATTACGCAATAATAGATTTAAAGAAGGAACTGATGATCTTTGAGGATGGAGAGGTTAGAGTCACTCAGCTGCTCGACCCGTATCAAGGTCCCCGATACACAGAGTCTGTTAACAACAAAGAAGATGCTCAGCTTCTTGACCATCTTTATCAAATGACTGCAGGAAAAAGGGAAGATTACATCAACCCGACGGCGGGAGGATTTGTAATTTTGAGAAGCATTCAAAGCTTAGAATTGGGCTCAGAGATAGCCTGGGATTATTAGAAGCAAGGGAGATATGAGATCAACACAAGAATATGCTCCACCATTAGAAGAATCAATTGGATCGGAACTGAGGTAAGAGATTACCCAACTTTGTCCAATATGAACGCTGTAAATACTTTCATTACCAAAATAGAAGACAAAGTACCAGAGGATCATAGGGTCCCACTCATGGACATGGCTTTACAATCCACATCTGCAATATGGTGGAGTAACCACCGCAAATCACTGTCGCGATGGGACAAAGTTGCAGCAGCAATGAAAGTCAGGTTCAAGGGAGAAGAGGAACCACATTTCACTCAAAAATTTCAAGGGGACTCAGACCCCAGAAAACATTTGAAAAAGTGTGAAGATCAATGGAACATTGCAGGATACCTGGAGGAGCTGTGGGTCCACAAGTTTATATATTCACTAGATGTGATTCCACGAGCTTGGTAACTAACGGAGGAGAATAAAAGGGGAATTAGCACTTGGCAAGAAGTTATGGGGAAATTTACACAGTGTTGGGAAACCAGCTCCAAAAAGAGAAGAAAAGAGATATCAACGCCTTAGAAATAAGCCACTTCGAGGGGGCAACCTCCAATACATTACATGAATGAACAATTCTTGGATGATACAATTTACAAAACCTCCTTTCTATATATAGGAGTCCATGGGGCCATAATGTAATCCTAGTGAGCCACAATGTAATCCTAGCCTACCTAACAATAATAATTTAAGGGCACAATAATAACAAAATGGGGGTTACAAGGGTACAATAATAAAAATAAGGGGTTTACACTAACAATAATAATGGACTATACTACTGATATAGGGACCTAACATGCCCCTCTCCTTCAAAAAAAGTGTTGTCTTCAACGCTTGAGTAGCTCCGGTTGCTTCTGTATAAAATTCTCATCCTCCCATGTAGAATCCTCAGTGGGTAAGTTCTTCCACTTGATGAGATACTCTGAAATTGATCGATTCCATAGCTGTCGATTTCTCTTTTCCATGACCGCTTTAGGTTCCAATATGATTTTTCCTTCCTCATCAAGTTCTGGAAATATTGTTTGAACTGGAAGATTTTCACCTATAACCTTCTTTAAGCATGAAACATGGAAAAATGGATGTACTCGCGAAGAAGCAGGAAGCTCCAATTTGTATGCCATAGAACCAATCTTTTGCAACACCTTGTAAGGACCATAGTACTTTGGTGATAATTTATTATCCTTCTTATCTTGCTTGAGGGACATTTGTTTGTATGGTTGTAGCCGTAAAAATACCTAATCTCCTACATCAAAACTTCTCTCGCTGCGATGTTGATCTGCCTGTTGTTTCATTCGATTTTGTGCCAAATTCAGGTTATCCTTTAAGAGTTGGAGAACTTCTTGTTGATGCTCGATGTGATCTTCCACTGCTTGAACCTTTGAATTTTTTCTTAAATATGATGTGATGGATGGTGGATGATATCCATAAAGTGCCATAAATGGGGTCATTTTTGCTGCAGTATGGAAGGAAGTGTTATACCACCATTCGGCGAGAGGTAACCACTTGACCCATTGTGTTTGTTTATCAGATACAAAACAACGAAGATATCCTTCCAAACATTTATTTACTATCTCAGTTTGACCATCAGATTGAGGATGATAAGATGAGCTATGAGCTAATTGAGTACCCAAACAAGAAAATAACTTTGTCCAAAAATTTCCAATAAAAATGGGATCTTTGTCGCTCACAATAACCCTTAGGTTTCCATGTAGATTTTGAATTGTGTCCATAAATGTAGTAGCAACTGTACTTGCTTTAAATGGATGAGATAATGCACAAAAGTGTGCATACTTGGTAAGTCTATCAACTACCACCATGATGACATTCTTTCCTTAGGACTTAGGTAAACCTGTGATAAAATCCATTGAAATCTCCTCCCAACGTTGACTTGGAATGGATAAAGGTTGTAGAAGTCCCGGGGTCTTAATTGTCTCCACTTTATTCTGCTGGCAAACCAAACATTCCGCCACAAACTTTTGAATATCAGATTTCAGGCCATCCCAAAAAAATTCTTTCTTCACCCTGTGGTAAGTTTTTAAAAATCCTGAGTGTCCTCCTAAAGGAGAAGTGTGCAATTCCAGAAGAATCTTTTGTTTTAGTTGGGAATTCTTACAAAGATATAAGCGATCTTTGTACCATAAGGAATCATTTTTCCAAATAAATGTATCGGATGTACTAGGATCTTGCTGCAACTTTTGAATGAGTGTCCATACATCTTTGTCCTTCTTCCATTCATCTCTTGCTTCAGTTATCCAATCTGGTTGGATAATAGAAATGGCACAAAGCATTGCTTCCACCTCTTCATTCTTTCTTGAGAGTGCATCTGCAACAACATTAAGCTTTCCTTTTTTGTAGATTATTTCAAAGTCATAACCCAACATCTTTGTGACCCATTTTTGTTGCTCTTCTGAAGATCGTCTTTGTTCCAAAAAGTGTTTAAGACTATCATGATCAGTTTTTACCTTGAAGTGTCTTCCCATTAGGTAAGTTCGCCATTTCTTTAGTGCATGCGGTATTGCTAACTATCAGGCAGGAGGTAACTCCTCAAAACTAAAATGTGTATTAGCTGAAGAATGTACATGCTTATATAGATGAGGTGAGGCTATTGGGATTCAGCTCCCAATGACTCTTGGCCTTCCTTATTTCCTAATAATAAATAATATACAAAAATACATATGCACGCCCATCCATAGGATTAGGTGTCCAACATTCCCATGTCCAGGAAGGGATGTTGGTGAGTCCGAGCATCGATCGATCTGAACTTTTCAAACTTCTCTCTTCCAAGTGCTTTGGTGAAGATGTCAGCAGTTTGCTCATTTGTGGAACAATGATGTAGATGGATGGTCTTGGCCTGAACATGATGTCGAATGAGATGGTACTTTTTAGTGATGTGCTTTGTTCGATCATGGAACTTTGGGTTCTTGGCCAACTTTATTGTAGAAGTGTTGTCGATCATGAGTGGAGTGGAATACATCTGTTTCATTTGCAAATATTCCAGGATTTTCTGGAGCCACACAATTTCCTTTGTTGCTTCAGCTGCTGCCACATATTCTGCCTCGGTCGTGGAATCTGCTGGAACTGACTGTTTGCGTGATCTCCATGAGACAGCTCCTGATCCAAGACTCATGGTGTAACCTGTAGTAGACACCCCTGTTTCTTTGTCGCCATCAAAGTTTGAATCAGAGTATCCGATCAAGTTGAAGTCGCCTACCTGTGTATATTTGAGTCCAAAGTCTTGAGTCCCCTTCAAGTACCTTAGTACTCTTTTTGCAGCAGACCAATGTCCTTCACAAGGTTTCTGCATGAACCTTGAGAGGATTCCAACAGCAAATGAGATGTCAGGTCTGGTGGTGGTCAGATAGATAAGACTTCCTACAAGCCGTCTATACTTAGTTGCATCCTCAAATTCCTTCCCTTCAACAGATGTGAGCTTCAAGTTTTGTTCCATTGGAGTGCCTAAGGGTTTACAATCATCCATGCCAAATTTGTTCAAGAGATCTCCAATGTACTTCTTTTGAGAAAGAAATATGAATTTAAGATGTTGAATTACTTCAATACCCAAATAGTAATGAACATGACCCAAATCAGTCATTTCAAAACCTTTCTTCAACTCTTTCTTCATGGATGCAATATAGCTCTCATTGTTTCCTGTTATCAAAAGATCATCTACATATACCACAAGATATACAACTATTTTTCCAACTTTCTTAACAAACAAAGTTGCATCATCAATATCAAAGTGTTTGAAATCAAGTTTCAGAAGATGCTCGGTCAACTTCTCATACCAGGCTCGTGGTGCTTGCTTGAGGCCATACAAGGATTTCACAAGTTTGCAAACTTTGTGTTCTTGACCCTTTATCACAAATCCTTCTGGCTGGGACATATAAACTTTCTCCTTTAGATCTCCATTCAAGAAGGTTGTTTTTACATCCATCTGATAGACTTTCCATCCATTCTGAGCTGCTAAGGCAAAGAGAGTCCGGATGGTGGTCCATTTTGCTGTGGGAGCAAAATTTTCTTCATAATCGACTCCTTCTTTCTGTGCGAATCCTTTTGCCACAAGCCCGGCCTTGTGCTTGTCAAGTGAGCCGTCTGCTTTGTACTTGTTCTTGTAGACCCACTTGCAGCCAATTGGTTTCGTTCCCAAAGGCGGATCAACCAGCTTCCAAGTGCCATTCTTTATCAAGGCATCATACTCCTTCTGCATCGCTTCTTTCCATTCATCATGAGAAGCGGCTTATTTGAAGGAAGTTGGTTCATGATCTGTAGACAAACTCAATTCACAGTTATAAGCAATATCCATATCAACAGGAGAATCATAATTATCTACATCACCTTCGATTTGTTGAGTGGAACTTCTTGTTCCTGTTTTTCCAACCTCATCAGGATGAACATTCTCCAGTGTCTTTGTCAGCCATTTGGGAGGACCTTTCTGAGATGGCCCAGGCTGGTCATTTGACCGAGTTGGGATTGATTCAAGATTCAATCTCCCAATTCTGTCAATCACATCATCCAATGTGTCATCCGTGGTTGTTTCTTCATGTGGGGGAGAGTGTGGTTCAGAAAATGATTCTACAGTTTGATTCAATATCGGAATCCCCCCTTCAAGGTGTGGAATCATATTATCAAACTCTTGGAAAGACTTTGCATGTGTGAATCTGTCTAGGCGATCAAGTTGCCGCTCAACAACTTTGTCACTCTTGGAAGATTCAAGAAATATGACATCTCTTGCTATCACAAACTTCTTATTTGCTTCATCATAGAGACGATATCCTTTGGAGGTATTGGAGTACCCCAAGAAGATACATTTTCCGCTTCTAGCACCAAGTTTGTTCCTTTGACCCTTGGGTATCAAGGCATAACAGGTGGACCCAAAGACCCTGAAATGCTTTACCGAAGGAATGTGGCCATGCCACATTTCAAAAGGGTTTTTGTTTCTAATTGAACTTGAAGGACACCTATTCTTTATGTAAACAGCACATAGAACTGCATCAGCCCAAAACATCAATTTTACATTCTTGAAAAATAACATGGAGCGGACCATATTTAAAATGGTTCTGTTCATTCTTTCAGCTACACCATTCTGTTGTGGATTATATGGCACAGTGGTTTGATGTTTGATTCCATGTTGACGAAGATAAGTTTCAAATTCGTTTGAGGTGTATTCTTTTCCATTATCAGTACGTAGAGAGCCAATATGTGTTTGTGCATCATTTTCAATCCATGCATGAAAATTCTTGAAAGTTTGAAAAGCATCAGACTTATTCTTCAGTAAGTAAATCCAACACATTCTCGTGTAGTCATCAATAAATGTCATCATGTATTTGTTTCCATTTGCAGAAGCAATAGGCATAGGGCCACATAAATCTGAATGAACAAGTTCAAGTTTCCTATGTGCTCTTGAGTGTGAATCATGAAATGGCTGTTTGCTATGCTTTCCTAGAATACAAGCATCACATTCCTTAGGTTTTCTAGGAATTGTGGGCAGTCCATCAACACCATTTTTCTTCAACAAACGAAGGCTGTCATAGTTTAAGTGTCCAAATCTAGCATGCCATAAAAGACTTGATGGAAATGTACCTTCATCATGATGTGAATTGAATGCAAAGTTTTGAGCATGAGCAGATGAACCTTTCAGCTTCAAAAGAAAGTCTCCCTTCTTCTATTCCCTCCATGACAAGTGAGTGATCGATGCTGTTCTGACCTCTTTGCCCATCAAACAAGTGAAGCTGAGTGTCACTAACTGCCGGTTTCGATCGGGGACGGCAAGTTTCTCTTCAATCCTCAACTCAGGAGGTATAGAACCTCATGTAGGATATGATCGGGAAGACCGGGCGGTTTAAGCTTCCGGCGCGCAAGCCACGGTGGCAGGTTTGGATTTATGCGAAATATAACAATCCATCAGCTTTGTCGGTGAATTCTTCCGTCTTTTTCTAAATGTCATGTGACATGTTGCTCCTGAATCTAGCAACCAATCATCTCTCCACGAAGTAAATGAAACATCAAATAAGTCTTCAGTTACTCCATTGTTACAATGTGCTAGAACATAATGAGCGGATTCAGGTGCTTTACCTTTGTCTTTGTCATTATTTTTACTTTTGTCTTGATTTCTTTGCTGCTCAATTTTCTCCCAGGGTGTTCTTCATTTGGATGCATCATGTCCATCTTTATTGTAACGTGTGCAATGAAGATTGGATTTGTTAGATTGTCTGCCCCCCCTTTCTGTGAAGTTCCTTCTTCCTCTCCCTCTTCTGCCATCTCCTCCTCTGAATGAATCTGGAGCATGACTCTTTTCTCTATGTGCCAAGTATGCAGCATATTCAGAAGACGAAGGGACTGTCATATTCCCGAAAGCTTTCTCTCTTTCTGCAAACATTTTCTCAAGTGTATCAAAGGTGATATGCTCAAGGTTTCCACTTGCTTGCAAAGACTCAAGATAATGTGAGTAAGTCGGATATAATGCCTTAACATATGCTATGAGAGATATGTCCATTTTTACACCAGTGTTTTCAATGTCATGCATTATAGATCTTACTTCTGAAGCTAAAGCAAGGGGATCATCATTCTTCATTTCAAGACTGAACAACTTAACCATCAATTGAACATTTTCTAATTCTGAATGTGAGTCATAGAGTTCTTTTAGTTTCTTCAAGGCTTCATAGGCATTTGAGAATGATGAGATATGGCGACTCACCTCTTCACTCACTGAGGCTACAATCAAGGCATAAGCCTTGCAGTTCTTGTTTTCCCAAATGGCAAGTTCTTTGTCTGAAGTGGGCTTCTCTGGTGGATTTTCTGCTTGTCCTTCACAGATTCCTTTCCACGGCTCATTAAAAATGAGTGTGTGTTTAATCTTCCGCGACCATTCAAGATAGTTCTCTTTGCCGGAGAGAACTATCCCAACAATGGAGATGAGAGAATGCATTAGACTGCTGGAAAAAATCTTCTGAAGAGGAAACAAATTCTGCTATAAAAACTTCGAACTCTTGAAATATTTCAAATAAAGGGGCAAAAACTCTTGCTGGAAATTTTTTTTCTGAGTTTAAAAACTCTTTCTGGAAACTAAATCTGCTCAGAAAACTTTTGCTGAAGACTGAATTTTAAACAAAGACTCTTTGCTATAAACTGATTCTGCATAAAAAAAATGTATTTTTTTGTTTGTTTGGGGAATAAATGTATATAAAAAGATGATATGGAATGGTGAATGGGGCATATGGGCAGTGATACAATATGAGGGGCGAAATTTGTGAAATGGTGATTGGGAGGGGTGTATTAGAAAATGGGTAATATTATAAAGGAGGGGCGGTGTGGATTATAGAAGGGGGCGCATATAACAAATAGAGGCAATGACAGCGTTTTAAACATAATAAAGCACAGCGTTAAAATGAGTGGGCTGTATGGTCGATGGTAATATATGACAGCGTGGTGATATATCAACGTGGTATTGTAATGTCAATATATATCAAAACAACGTGATATATAACAGCGTAATGAATGATATAACAAATGTGAAGGGCGAAATTATGAATGGAGTGGGGCGTAGGGGCAGTATGGGTGTATGGTATTTAACATTGGAAAGGGGCGGAAATATATGGATATGGCATTACAAAAGTAATGGGAAATATGAATACCATAAGACTTGTATCAATTGCTGTCAACGCCGATGTAATGGGACGGCGGTATTAAAACAAATATGAATGCCATACGACTTATATCAATTGCTGTCAACGCTGGTGTAATGGGACGGCGGTATTACCACAGAGCGTATTTAAAAAATGTCAATACGATATGAGAGGCGGAGGTATTATAAACGCAGGTCACTTATACGGCGTTGAAATGAAACTGTATGACTGCGCTGGAGATGTATGGACAGCGTGAATTGAATTTGCTGGAGTGAGCGTAACAGTGAGGAGTCTGCGCAGAATTGAATTTGCTGGAGTGAGCGTATAGCAGAGGCTTAGGAGTGGGAGCCAAAAGGCTATCGATTGGGTAGCTTGTGTATGGAGAGGGCAGTATATGTGTTGGGTAAGGCGTTGGGTAGGGAATAGGGAGAGGGAGGTGAGTGAGGGAGAGGGCGTAGGGCGCAGAGGGAGAATGGAATAGGGATGAATGGAGAGGGCGCAAGGATGGATGGAGAATGGTGGAGGCCCAAAAGGGCTGTTACAAAAAACAATTTGAACTTGAATCTGTAGAAGACAGAGTTGCAGGACTGCTGGAATGGCAGAGCCTGCAATTTGCAAATTGACAGAGCCTGCAGTCTGCAGGAGCTGGAGCTGCAAATGTCAGTGCTATCTAGGGAAAAAAAATGCAGAATAACAGTCTAGCAGTTAATGAGTAGCAAAAACATTAAAAAATATTGACTGAGCAAAGGGTAGGGAGTTACACCACAGGGCAGAAATGCCAAATGTGGGGCTGGCTCTGATACCATGTCAAACCAGGAGGTAAATCCTCAAAACTAGAATGTGTATTAGCTGAAGAATGTACATGCTTATATAGATGGGAGGTGAGGCTATTGGGATTCAGCTCCCAATGACTCTTGGCCTTCCTTATTTCCTAATAATAAATAATATACAAAAATACATATGCACACCCATCCATAGGATTAGGTGTCAACACTAACATTTCCTTCTCATAAATAGGTTTCTGTAAAGACTTTCCTTTGATTGGACGACTTTCAAAAGCAATGGGTCTTCCTTCCTGCATTAAAACTGCACCAATTCCATTTCCTGAGGCATCACATTCCACAATAAAGGTTTTTGTGAAGTCTGGTGTAGCTAAGACCGGTGCTAGGCACATTGCCTCTTTAAGACGTTCAAAGGCCTTAGTTGCTTGAGGAGTCCATGAAAATGCATCTTTCTTCAATAATGTTGTTAGAGGTGCTGCTATTCTCCCATAATTCTTAACAAACTTGCGATAATACCCTGTTAACCCGAGAAATCCTCGCAACTGCTTTATGGTTGTGGAGACTTTCCATTCCTTAATGGCTTTAATTTTGTTAGGGTCTACCTTAACACCCTCGTGAGATACAATATGACCCAGATATTCCACCTCTTTTACTCCAAAGAAACATTTGGATGTTTTTGCATATAATTGTTTCTCCTGCAATAGTTTGAGCACCTGTCAACATGTTCAACATGATCCTTCCAAGACCTGTTGTAGATTAGTATATCATCAAAAAATACTAGCACAAATTTTCTAAGGAAGGGTTTGAAAATGGAATTCATCAACCCTTGAAATGTAGAAGGTGCATTGGTAAGGCAAAAGGCATGACCAAAAATTCATAATGACCCTCATGAGTTCGAAATGCTGTTTTTGGAATATCTTCAGTCTTCATTCTAATTTGATGATATCCTGAACGAAGATCCAACTTGGTAAAATAATTTTCTCCATGTAATTCATCCAATAATTCATCAATCACAGGAATGGGAAATTTATCTTTAATGTTGAGCTTATTGAGCCCCCTATAATCTGGACACATTCGCCATGATCCATCCTTCTTGTGTACCAATACTACAAGAGCAGAGAAAGAACTTTGACTAGGTTGAATTATACCCACCTCTAACATTTCTGCAATCATACGCTCAATTTCGCTCTTTTGGATGTAAGGATATCTATAAGGCCTGATGTTTGGAGGAACACTTCCTGGAATCAAATGAATAGCATGATCATGATCACGAATAGGTGGGAGTCCTTTGGGAGTTTCAAACACCTTGGAATGATTGTCCAAGACTTGTTGGAGATATGCAGGAATAGATGATTTTGATGTTGGAACTTCTAGTGAGCATAATTGTGCAATTACGCCTCGTTGTTCTTTCTTTAGAAGCTTTGTCATGACATTAGAGCTTATTATCCTTCCTGGCTTCCCTGCAATACCTCGTAATTCAACTTTCTTTCCTTCTGAAAAAAATTTCAAGAAAAGTTCTTGAAAATTAAAAGCTACCGTCCCCAAAGATTGTAACCATTGTACTCCTAGTACAACATCAACACCTCCCATAGGAATGGAAAGCATTGGAATAGTCAATACATATTCCCCCATGGTTAGCTTGATATTATGGCATTTCCCAAAGCAATTTATAGTTCCTCCATTTGCAACCATCACTTGACATTCTGGTGCTGGGTATAGGAAACAATTTAATTCCTTGGCTACCTTACAATGAATAAAATTATGGATGCTACCTGAATCAATCAACACTATTACCTTTTTCTTCTTGATTTGTCCTTCTATCTTGAGAGTTTGAGGAGTGGTAATTCCTGCCAGTGCATTACACGATATGGTCGGATTCATTTCTTCCTCTTCTAGAGCTGGTTCCTGGTGTATATCCTCTTCTTGTTCATTTTCTTCTTCCTCTTCACAATCTATGTAAAATAATTTATTCTCAGCACACTTATGACCTTTAGTGTATTTGCTATCACAACTGTAGCAAAGCCCTTTTGCTCTTTTTCTTCCAATTGTTGTGGTGTCAACCTTGTAGGTTGTGGAAATCTAGGCATAGCAACACTTCCTTCTTTATAGAATTGAGTGGTAGGCTTCCTTGTCGCCATAATTTTACATTCAACTTTTCTTGCCAACCTAAATGCCTTCTCCAATGAATCAGGTTCCAAAACACGAATTTCATGTTGGATGTTATCCTTTAGAGTGCCTATGAAGAGATCAAACCTCTCTTCCTCTGGAATATCAGTTACCCTTATATTCAATTTTTGGAAGTCCTCAATGTGCTGCCCCACTAAACCCTTTTGTTTGAGATTTATCAATTGGCTAAAGAAGGTGTTGCTCTTTGTATCCTCATAATGTGCTATCATTTCCTGCGTAAAAATTGACCAAGTGACAATTTTTTTATGAGAGCAAAGCCATCGATACCATACAAATGTATTTTGTTCTAAATGTAAAGTTGCAATGCGTACCTTTTGTGTGTTTGCACATTATGGAGATCAAAATATTGCTCCATCTGTAGTATCCATGTTACAGGATCCTTTCCATCAAACTTCCTCATATCCATTTTTGGAATATGGTGGTTCTTCCCGCCAACATTAGAGTTTATGAAATCACGATTGAAATTTATTTTGTTCTCATCATGAGGTTCTTCTACTATCTTTTCACCATTAGGAAACATTTCTTGTATCAACTTTGTCAAACCTTCCATGTCTTCTTTTAGAACATTCTTCATGTTTTCCATTTTCTCATCGATCTTAGCTTCCATGTCATCCATCTTAGATTCCATGCCAGCCTCCATGCCATCAATCTTAGATTCCATGCCATCTATCTTAGATTCCACGCTTTTCTTCAAACCATCCATCTTAGTTTCCACGCCTTTCTTCAAAACTTCCATGTCATTTTTTGTTGCTCTTTGCAAAAGCGAAATTTGTTGCACTCGCTCTTGTAATTTTGATATGTCATGTTGCCATTCTTCATCTTCATGAGTCATAGTAGAGCTTTCCAAAGGCTTAATGGGTGTTGAATTCTTTTTAGGGGCCATTTTATAATCCAATACTGATATATATTCTACAATATTCCCTTGCAATCAATTCAACTTGATTCTTCAAACAAGACTTATGCAATTCGGAAAAAAATTACACACCTTTTACTTGCTTTTGAGGAGCTCGATATTGAAATTGTATTATCTCTGTGATTGCGGCTCTTCAATATCTAAAATTTAGCATTGAAGTAGCCCTCTGAATTCTCTTTGGAATGCCACAGGTCTGACTTGATTTGGATTCTCTAAGACAAAGTTATGTCCAATCTCCCACAATGACCTAATTATGGATTGGTTTAGTATAGTGAACTTGTATGACTTTCCATTTGTCACTGTTCCATCCTTCGCCTTTGAAATTGATAGCCAAGAAACTACAGTCCGTTTACTTGAGACCAATTTTTACGGCACTCCAATCCGATGCTCAGAGAGAGAGTTATTGAAATTTTCCCACGATCACCTTTTTGAGATGAAATTCGGGAGCCTGAAAAAGCACTACCTTCCAAAGATCATATCTCGAAAAATATTGTGAACCAAGCTCTAAAATTTTTTGACACGTTTCCTTAGGATTTCAACTTCGCACCATAAAAATTTTACATTATGAACCTCCGTAGAAAAAATTTATAGCGCAAATGCCACGATGACCTGTTTAGGAGCCTGAAAAAAGACCTAACTTCCACAGGTCGTATCTCTGAAAATATTGCGAACCAAGCTCTGAAATTTTTAGACAATCTTCCTCAGGATTTCGGCTTCGCACCCTAAAATTTTTAGCTTCTGAAACTTCGTAGAGAAAAAGTTATAGAAAAAATGCCACGATGACCTGTTTGGAGCAGTGAAACCCTAGAATCCAAACCTCTGATACCAAATGTTGGGAAACCAGCTCCAAAAAGAGAAGAAAAGAGATATCAACGCCTTATAAATAAGCCACTTCGAGGGGGAAACCTCCAATACATTACATGAATGAACAATTCTTGGATGCTACAATTTACAAAACCTCCTTTCTATATATAGGAGTCCATGGGGCCATAATGTAATCCTAGTGGGCCACAATGTAATCCGAGCCGACCTAACAATAATAATTTAAGGGCACAATAATAACAAAACCGGGGTTACAAGGGTACAATAATAAAAATAAGGGGTTTACACTAACAATAATAAGGGACTATACTACTGATATAGGGACCTAACACACAGTGCTTCTTATTTGAAAGAAAAAAAAAAAAACCAGTCATCCAAGAGTTACAAGCCATTAAAAGGGTACTGTTATTCCCGGAGGATCAGGAGAAGGAGGAGCAACCACTCCTGAGCCAAAGCATCGGACAGTCAGTAGAATTTAAAAAGATAAACAGTGAAATGGACGATGATGATCTAGAGGGACTTAGACATCTGTATTTTGAAGAAACGGAGGGGGAGCGAGATATTCAGGAAGACCCGACAATTGAAGGAATTCATCTGCTACCACTAAAAACCAATAAATGAACATTGGGACCGAAGAAAATCCCAAACTGGCATCAATTGGTGATTATTGGGATGCTGAGACGACCAAGGAAATATTCAGTCTATTACAAGAAAATGAGGACTTATTCCCATCGTCCGTAGCAGAATTGAAAGGAATCAAAGGAGACCTGGGAGAAATGTGTATAATCCTAAAGCCTAATGCACAACCAATCAAGCACAGACCCTATCGGTTGAATCCAAGAGTGAAGGAAAAATTTAGAGCAGATATCGACAAAATGCTAAAGGCAGGGTTGATATTCTTGGTGGAGGAAGAAAAATGGGTAAGTCCAATAGTCATACAAAGCAAAAAGGATAAGTCTAAAATCTGAGTCTGTGTGGACTACATGAGCTTGAATAATCCCTGCATACATGACCCATTCCCTACTCCATTCAGCAATGAGGTCCTCGACAACGTTGCGGGGAACGAGGTGTATTCATTTATGGATGGATTCTCAGGATACCATCAGGTATGGATAGCGGAATAAGATAAGAAAAAGACAACATTCACCACCGAATGGGGCTCCTTCGCATATCATGTAATGCCATTCAGTTTGAAAATGAGCAAGCAGTATTTTCACGCATTATGATAGCAACATTCCGTGACTAAATCCACAAATTCCTGGAGGTTTATATGGATGACTGGACCATCTACAACCTGTTAAAAGACCATGCAACGATGTTGAGGATTATTTTTGATAGGTGTAGACAACTCCAAATTTCATTAAACCTAAAGAAGTGCATCTTTGCGGTGTCGTTTGGAACATTTCTAGGGAACGTTGTATGCAAACACGGAGTTTGCGTGGATCCAGAAAAGGTAGCGGTGATAATCAACAAGGAGGCTCTAGAAACTATGAAATAGTTGAGGTCACTGCTAGGCTACACAGGTTACTACAGGCGATTCATCCGCAACTACGCGAAGATAACAACCCCATTGGAGAAGCTGTTGCGGAAATCAGAACAGTTCAACTTGATAGAGAGTTGCGCGACGACCCTAAATACTTTGAAGGAAAAGTTGGCAAGTGCGCCAATATTGGTTCATCCGAATCGGGACAAGTAATTTCATGTCCACATTGATGCTTCGAGCATCGCACTCGGAGCGATTCTAGCCCAACCAGAGGATACTACAGTTGATCACCCAGTGTATTTTGCAAGTTGAAAATTATCAACAGCAAACGGAACTACACCACGACAGAGCGGGAAGCATCAACAATGGTGTATTCCCTTCAAAAGTTCCACCACTACCTGTTAGGAGGTATGTTCAAGTTTTTCACAAACCATTCAGCTTTAAAGTACCTGGTAAACAAACTGGTCTTAGAGGGAAGAATCTTCAGATGGCTCTTACTCTTTCAGGAGTTCACCTTTTAGGTGATCGTCAAACACGGGAGACTGAACGTGGGACTAGACCACCTATTGAGGTTGGAAAACGGGGAAAATGGAGGGTCCTTGGATGATCAGCTGCCTGTAGTTGATTTGTTTAGAGTAGAATCCATCCCAGAATACTTCGAACATATAGCAACCTACCTAACAATAGGACAGTGCCCAAAAGAATATACCGCAGTACAGAAAAGACACCTAGTAGTCCGAGTAGCAGAGTACCAACTCATCACAGGACACCTATATAAGATGGGGCTAGACCAAATTTTACGAAGATGTGTTATGGACCACAAGAGGGAAGTCGTACTGTGGGAGTGCCACTGTGGAGTTGCGGGAGGACATGTAGGATCAAAACCGACAGCGAGGAAAGTTCTACAGGCGAGTTTATGGTGGCTTACGGTACACATTGACAATAAGGCGTTCGTAAAGAAATGCGATGTTTGCTAGAGGACGGGACATCCATCGCATAGAGATGAGCTTCCACTACACCCAGTAAAAGAACTACAACCATTCGATAAATGGGCAGTCAATTTTATAGGCTGGATTGCACATGTTGCAAGACACTCACAGGCCCAATATATCATCACGGCAATAGACTATTTGACAAGGTGGGCAGAGGAAATGCCAGTGAAGGATTGCACAGCTGAGACAGCGGCTTGGTTCATATTTGAAAATATAATCATCAGGTTTGGTTGCCCGAAAATTCTAACAAGTGATCAAGGTACGCATTTAATAAATGCTACCATTAAATTCCTACTCAAAAACTTCATGGTACAACATCACAAGAGCAGTCCTTACCATCCACAAGCCAATGGTACGGTAGAAGAATTCAATAAGATCCTAGAGAAGGGCTTAACGAAGATCTGTAACACTCAACGAGACGACTGGGACGAACGTATACCAGAAACCTTGTGGGCGTACAGAACGACTGTCAAGAGGCTCAATAACCAGACGACGTTCCAGCTCGTGCATGGAAGAGAAGTTGTAGTACCAGCAGAGTTTGTCATATCGAGCCTTATAATTGAAACTTCCCTCCAGCTATTAGAGGAAGACTTGCTAAAGGAAAGGTTGCAAGAACTACAAGCACTGGAAGAAGACAGGTTTTTAGCAGAGTTCCACCAAACTGTCTAGAAAAGGAGACAAAAATCTTGGCACGACCGCCATATCAAGCACAAAACTTTCAAGGTCGGTGGAAAATTTTTACTCTATGACAGTAAGTTCCAGAAGTTCCCAGGGAAACTGCAAATGCATTGGCTAGGACCGTACCACGTAGTCGAAATAAAAGATTCAAGAGCAATTCGGTTAGCACAACTGGATGGCTAGATACTACCAGGATGGGTGAATGGCGCACGCCTGAAACCCTACCACGAGTAAGTTCCGCATTTCATTTTCAGTAACTCTCACAATCGAGAGGAGTCAATAAGGTAGATTAGATTATATTAGATAGAGTCAATAAATCTCTCGCACTCGAGAAGAGCTTAGATAGGATTCCCAATAAACAAATTTTATAGCACAAGAAAAATTCAATGCTGAGTTATGGAGACCGCAACGCAAACGATTATGGTCAGGGGGGTAGTGTCCAACATGCCATCCACGTTAGAAGGAAAAGTGTGTCGAACATCATTCCATCATCATTACTCATGGTATCCATGTCAGTCCGTAGGATTACCAAGATTTGAAAAATAATTGCCATAATTAGCATCATCCATACTGCAATAAATTTTCCATAATAAGTCATAATCATCACCCATCACGTCTACCCAAACCCCAAAGCCACAATCATCTTTGTCAGAACCCACCTCAGCCCGGTAACTAATCACACGATTATAGCAGTGGGGGAAGGCAGGGAAAATTAATTAGTTATGGGGTATTATCAACCTCATGCGTGCCGGTTACTTACATAACCTACATGAAAGAAAGCGCGAGAATGCCGGAGAAGTCCAAGTTAGAACTAGAAACAAAAAACGTAGCAAGGGAAACATCACCAAAAGAAGAGCAGGGGAGGTGTCCAAAAGCAGGAAATTCATAAGGAAATAAAAGGAGTAGCTCTGCAAGTGTACCAGAGAAGAGCTAGAATGACCAAGGTAGCGCCAACATTTTTTGAGCATGAGCTCAATGAAAGGATTCAGAAGATGGAATCCCTAGTAGGCAAATATGATAGCACGTCATTGATTGATACCGACCTAAAAAACTCCTTCCAATTTCCAGCGATGAAGAAACAGGTCTACATGGAGAATTATGCTACAGAAGTGGGACGGGAAGCAGCAAGAGTACTTCCAGAGTTCAGAGGTGTTCAACAATCCACCATACTCAACCTAAGGAACCTGCCAATTGTTTGGCACTACAGGGGCTGCGATGTAGCGCACCAATTTTCTGCTGAGTAGAATCCACAATGGGTCATTGTGGCTGGGAAGAGAAATCCCAATTCATGTGGAAGAAAATCACAGATTGACCGAGCTGTCGCAAGAAGGGAGAGACGTCTCCATGGCTTTCCAGACTGTGTCCAAGAGAGCGAAGAAAGTAGGGGATGGTGACTACTATAGGAAGTACGACACCAAGAGAGGGGGAAAAGGAGCCAAGATAGACTTAATCAACAAGCCAATGGTCAAGTTTGCCTGCTATTTGATTGCAAGCAAAACGATGAGACACTACACCAAAGGGGAATGTACACTAGATACTATCTCAGTTGCGGAGCATTGTCTCCAGGGGGCACAACTGAACTGGTGCTCGTTTCTGCTCAATGAGTTATTCGAAGCCTGTGAGGACAACTATAAGAGGCCCATTGGGTTCATCTAATGTTATCTTATAATGGAAATGGCCATGTGGAAATGGACATTTCCAGGAATCAGGCAACCTCTGGAAGTGGTAGCAGGCCAACCATTAGCAATGAAGTTTACACCTTGGAAAACATCAAGGGACCCCAAAAATAAGGAGGTAAATGAGGAGGCATTCAAATTCTGGTACAGCCAGATGGTGGATGTCGCGATGAGCCAACAGAGAATTCCAAGGACCTTGCTGGACAATTATGCTCTGCAAGTATGGTTTGGGGTTAACCATAAGCAAACCTACATCCGACTAGCATGTGTGATGGAATCAACCTTTAAGATAAGGCCGTTGAAATTTCAAATCGATAAGTGGGCTTTTCACACAGAAGTATGCTCGTGGCCAGGAGTAGCAATGGAGATCAAAAGCAGAGTCTACGTATATTCATTTGATGGCATGCTGCTGGATCCATTTCCAGGAGAAACATTAGAGGAAGCGATGGCTAGGATGTCGTGACTACAACTGACCCCAATCATTGAGCAACTAAATATAAAGGTACAGAGCTTTAAGTGGGTAGTCCAAACTTTAACAAGTGATTCCTCTTTGTTTCCCACATTTACGGAATTTCAGGCCTCAAATTCTGCATCCTCTTCTATCACAGTCCCCCTAGTCACAACCATACCACACAATTTGTTTAATTCACCACCAGTAGCAACCACAACCCTCGTCAAAAAGAGTAAAGCCTCAAAGCCACCCGTAGCTACACCAAAGGCCAAGAAGGCACAAATCACAATGTCCAGCCAAGTCATTGATCTCACAGGGGAAGATCAAACGCAAATTATGGATATGGGGGCACCAATCAGAGAAGAGCCAGTGACAGAGCCCCAGACGACTCAGGAGCTACCTCTAATAAACCCCTGTTCTTTTCTAAATGTCCGTATATCACCTCCTCGCACCCACCAATCATGGGCCACCTCATTCACCTCTGAAGATCATCCATCTCGCACACCCTCCACATCAGCCACCATATCTGACCCAGTCAGAGTAAAAATTAAAACAAACGGGGACACCGAGGTGGAGGTTAAATCCAGTACAGCAATGGTACCTGAAATTAACCAAACCCTGGTTGAACAGGTTTCTTTCAAAGAACTTTTAAGTCGAGGGGCATCTTTTATAGCAGATACAACAACCCTGACTGAAGAGCTGAATCCATTTCAACAAGAAAACCTGATACTTCAGTAGGTGCAGCCCAATATACACATGGGTAACCCCAGTAATCCGTTGCTGCAACCAACACCACCGCAATCGCCACAAGAGCACTTAGCAAAGTCCATTGCAAGCGGTCAGCCGCTCCAAAAGCGATAACAAAATCAAGATATCTCCGGAGCTGAAAGTGTGTAGACTTGGGGAACGACGTAGTTGTACAATTTCATTTAGCGGGAAGCATAGCAGGCTGAAGGGCTTCACATAGAACTTCAACAGAGATTTGAGCAACAACAGGTACAAATTATCGCGCTTACTGAAGAGCGTGAACAACTAAAGATAGAAAAGGACCAAATTCAGGGCCAACTGGACATGGTGACCAAGGTTTTCTAGGATCTCTGGCCTACGGTGACAACCCATAACAATAAGATACCAGGTGACTTAGCAGAGAATGACATAGTCAGATGGTCCATTCACATCCGAGTGGCCTGTTCAAACCTCACTCGAGAAAACAAGGAACTGAAAGCAGCATTGGAGACCAGTCCCATGCTACCGGACCTAGCGACATGGAAACTTTTAGGGGCTAATATTCGCAAGTGGGCTAATTTTCCATGGTTTTTCCAAAAAAAATATTCGCCAATTTCCATTTTTTTATAAAAATGATTCGCCCAAATTTTAAAATATAAAATTATTTTAGGTTAAATATCGTCAACATTATATAGACAATATATATAATATCATTATAAATTTGAATAATTTTACAAGTACATCAATAAACATTTTATAGTTTTCATATTAGGGACTAGTGAGATTCTCCAATTTTTTAAACTTCAAGATAATTTTCCATCCTTAAAATTATCCCTGCCCAACGATCATCTACACGGAGAAGATAACAGAACGACAAAACTAGGTAGCCGGGATGCAGGAAGTTCTGAGTACTGCGGCAAGGAAGCGTATGACCTACTGAAGGGTCTACATGAATGTTCAACCTCACTCACATTGAAATCACAGCCAGTTTCAACAGAACTACATCAGATATCAAAAGAGATTCAAGAAGAAACAGAACCGAACAGACTCGACCAATTGTACACTCAAGCGGAGGAGCTAGAAGTCTAGATACAAAAAATTGAGGAGCATTCAGCCACAGCCAAAAAATCCCTTCAAGAGCTCAGGTAGCAAGTGAAGACTACTGCCCAAGAAATGTAGCAAATAGTTGCCGAGGCCAACGTTCAGATCAATAACGTCTTCGGTAGCCTACCGGCCGTCGCAGGAGAGAAAGAGGTTGCCCAGGTCACAACAGAAATGAACCTGCTCATGCAGGGATGGCAACAAGCCATTGCTAGCTTCCGAGAGCTCAAAGCATCCACACTCACAAAGGTCCCAGAGTTGGGGCCCTTGTTTGGACACGTAGATGAAAGGGAGCAAATAGAACGGGCCACGGAGGCAAGCGGACCAATGGAGACCGAGGCAATAGGAAACGATTGACTCGGGACTAGTCAATAGGATGTGGTTGGGGCCTGTTAGGGCCCTTGTTTTGAGATTAAACAATTTTGGGTTGTGGATAATAGGTGGCAGGACGCAACCATGGTAAACAGAGAGCTGTCACGGTTGCGAAGAACTGAATAGAAGGTGGTGCGGCTGTTGCAGAAGCAAGCACAGATGGTAGGAGGAAGTGACAGAAGACAATCAGTGGAATTCCCAATAATTAGGGTAAAGCAATAAACAACCAAGCGGAAAGGAAGGAAGGACTGTCAGTCGCACTGGAAATGGAACAAATAGGTAGTAGGCCAGCAGAGAAATGAGGTTGGTATAGTAGAGATCATGGAACAAGAGCTGTAGGAGAGCTCTGTTCGTGTTGGTTGTTCTGTTCTCTCTCTCTCTTATTCGTTCTGTTTTGTCTTAAGTGACGCTATTGTAATCAACTTTTCCAGGAACGCTCTGAGGAGCATTGTAACTGTCTCTTGTTTTTAATGCAATACATTTTAATTTGAGGTTGTTGTTCTAAGTTCTGTGTTGTGTTTTGGTTTAGTGGAACGTGCGGGTTATTTTAAATTTTTGGTTATCATTTTGATTATGTTCATAAGTATTGTTATCTGTGGAGAATTTGCACTTACTCAAAGTACTTAGTTCTGTATGGGTTATGCATTTTTCATACTTCATTGATACATGATCTGATTCCAACCCTAGTAAGGTCGCGACACACCTCGGGTGAGACTCTCTGCTCCTCGGAGCGGGGTGAAAATGCCAACGTTGTGCTAGACTATGCGAAAACCCTTGTTGGCCTCCATCCTGAACTTGGGTCTTGCCCCAGAGACCTCTTTTCTTGCCAACACTTGATGCTGTAGGGAAGGCGACACTGCTGACTGATGCGAAGATCGCGTCCTTGGTGAAGCCACTTGATGGTGTACGAATGTGGGTGTGTTGTGCATGGAAAACCCAACCACTTCACAACCTCTGTTGAAATGAGGTTATTTTGGCTCCCACTGTCGACAATGAACTGTAGCGGGGAACCCTTTACCCACATCTGGGAGTGGAAGAGACACTACTCCTCCTCTGGATCTTCTGGTTCCTCCTTCGGGATCTTCGCAGTGACAATGGTGGCGTTGAGATCCACATCAATAATCTGCTTCATTTTTTCATTCCCATTTTTGGGTTTTGGTTTAGAGTCAAAGCATGCATCTAATTCAAAAGCCCACATCTCGGCCACCAATGACTGCTTGGCTTGACACTCACTTGTGTTGTGAGGGGAGCTCTTATGGAACTCAACCACTTTCTCGTGTCCTTCTTTAGCTTTGTGGTGTTGTTATTTGCTTGCAGCTTCAGCAGGTTTTCTTGGGCTACCATGCCTTGGCTTTGTCCTTTGTTTTATAGTTTGGGGGCACATTTCCCTTGCTTTTGATTCGGAGATCCAAAGTCTTGTTTCTTCTGTTTGAATTTCTGCTCAATCTCGGTAGCATATCGGTATGTCGTACCAAGCGAGGAGATGCAGACAATTGTGGTACTTCAGCACTAATTTTTTCTCCAAATCCTTGATACCCAACTTTGTGCGCAGGGTATGGAATAGATTCGTCAGCTGATGCACATCTTAATCCCTTTGTTGTCGCAGCATAGTCCATTGTATGTACTTGTCCTCATAGCTCCCCATGGGATAATAATGTTCCTTGATGGCGTCTCAAAAATAATTCCAAGTGGGTATGACCGAGAACAGAGAGGGTTTCGTCTCGCCCTTTTTCTCACAGTAGGTTTCCCACCAGTCCTTGATATGGGGGGTAGCTTTGAGGAGTGAAAAAATAATATTCTCCCAGTCGGAGAAGTCATGAATAGATAAATATCCTTTTAATAGATTCAACAATCTATCTATGACATCTGCATCTATTTGGCCCTCAAATATGGGAATGTCAAAGTTTACTTGTACCTTAAAGGGAGTCGTGCCTACAGAGTGGCTGCTGGATGCAGATGCATCGATGGTGGCCATTCGTTGAAGGATCTGGGAAAAGTTGTCCATCATCGCGTTCCTTTTTTTTTCGAGGGCCACCTCGAGCAATATTTTGATAGGATATCTTGCTCCCTCATCTTTCTTTTTGTCCCCCATGGGCGATCGTCAGGGTTTGCGACGCTGATCTCTCAAAGGTTCAACTAGATCAAGCCCTAACTCCTTATACCCTGACCTCATTGGGGACATGAAAAGAAGGATCGAGAAAGGGAATACCGTTCTAATACCACTGATCTGGATTTAAGAAGGAAGTCAACAGAATACACATATAACCATAAATACAAATATGCAGCGAAAATAACGCTTCATTTCATTAATATCAAAGAATTGAAATTTGTTTACAGACATAATGGAAATAAACTAGTTAGGGCATTGGTAGCATATCTCTGAGAAGAGATTTGGTGGCTACAAGCCTCTGAACTCTGTTACAATGAGGGTTAAGGGCCTATTTATTATTTAGAAACAATGGAAAACCCTAAACATCCAAAAACTGAACCCTAGGAGATGAAGCGCCAAAACTATGGGCCCCGTTTAGGTAAATTGGTACATCAAATTCCTGGGGACATAACTTTGTCATACAATCTCCGTTTTACAAACTCAATACCTCATTAGAAATATTAATCCGAGGACTAAAACTTTTGAGTGAGAAACATCAACCAAGAAACACATATTGTTCTGGTTTTTCCAAAAAACGTCGTTTAGGGCCTCAAACCGGCTCCATAAGTTTAGGACCCAAAAAAACTGCTAAAAATAGTAAAATGTGCTGTAATTAAGGAAACTAAAAAACTGAAAGAAAAAATGGTGGGACCCCAAGTGGAATAGGTGAGTGGCCACCAATATTCACCTGGATCACATGGATATGTGGTCTTGATAGGTTACATGGCGAGATGGGATGGGAGTTATGGTGGATTGGTGGTAAGCCTGGTGAACAACGATTTTTTTTCGGACAGACTGTTGATCGTGGAATTTCGTAGATGTTGCATAGATGGTTGGCTCAAATCAAGGGTTTATTTTGCATGGAAGAGATTAGGTTGATCGAGACAGATTCATATGATGGACTGGATATTGGCAAGTTAGAGTCTTAATTGGATCTTCTTGTTGCATATCCAAGATTGATGGGATTTGCGCTAATGGTATTTGATCCAAGAGGATGAGTGCTTGCAGGATTGAGCCAGTGGAGATCATATAGGCTCATATAGAGTCTAGCCTCAGAGGGAGAAAACCTATGGAGGCTTGGGATATTCAGGTTCACATGTGACGAGGAAAAGGCACTACAGATATTGTTGGATTCATTCTACAGGGTATGTTGTAGTGATGAATGCCAAATGAGCTAGTGTGATTGCCATAGATGATGATTGCTACCTATATTTGGAAGTACCTCCCTCGCTAAGAGGGATTTTTGATTTTTTTGTAGCTTGGGAGGTACTCCAAGCCCTGGTGATCGAGGGTTGGAGGTAAAACCGCCACAAATGAGCTTGTGGGCTTGAGATCCAAGCTTGGGGGTTTTTCACCCATCGATGTTTGTGCCAAAACCATGATGGGGATTTGACATGTGATGGATAAGGATGATAGTTCTCAGTGATATGATTCCAACGCATCAAGAATTTTCCGAATCCGAGTTGTCGTTAGAGAGTTATGAATTTTTGAAGCATTGTGTGGGTGAAGGAGTCTACTAGTTTAGGTAGTCCTAGGGTTTTTTTCACCTTCAGTCGGAAAACCACCTTCATGTGATTCATTGAAGACCTTAAGAAGGCTATAAATTAAGGGCATGATTGAGTTAATATAGGACATCCCAAGTGTGAAGGGTCACAAAATAACCGCTAATCTAGTCGTGAATCTAAATCAACCTTAGCAAAGAAGAAAAAGTAATTCGGTTGGGCCTTTTCATGACTGTTTTGAGGACGGGCTGAGGTCAAGGAGGGAAGATCTGGTAGGTATGTGCATAAATTAGAGTTGGTTCTTGCCTCCACTTGGGCCACAATTTTTGAGGTAGGATTGAAGAAGTATGGAAGGTATTTTTATGGGTGTCGTGAGGCCTAGAAACCTTAATATCCAGGCAACAATCTTAGGAAGGTACAACGCAGTTGTGGAGGCCTAAAAAGAGGAAGAATGCAAGTTTTTAGGTCAGTTTTTAGGTTTGGTATCAAGCCCTAACCATAGCTCATTTTGCACAATAGTCATGGACAAGAAGGAAAATAGTGAGTTGGAACCAAGAGTGATTTAGTCTTCTTGTTGTGACGTTTCACTAGGGGATGTAGAAATCCAATGGTTGCACATTTTTAGGGCAGTTTTTAGGGTTGGTATCAAGCCCTAAGCAGAGCTTAGTTTGCACAATATTCATGGACAAGAAGGACAATAGTGAGTTGGAGCCAAGAGTGATTTAGTCTTCTTGTTGTGACGTTCCACTAGGGGATGTATAAATCCAATGGTTGCACAAGTTTTCTGTGCATTTGTGTGGTAGATATTTGTCATAAAGAGCACAGAAAGAGCCTGCTACAACAATGGGCTAGGGTGTTTTTTTGGAGGACATGAGGGCTTGGAGAAGGCCCTCTCTTGAAGCCACATATGTCCAGGTCTGTGCACAGTTAGTACAAAGATTCTTCTAGGTGATTGGGTGGCATTCTTCATGTTGGTTGGTGCAGAATTGTTGTGGGGAAATTGAGGAGTAGCCTCACCCTAAAGTAGTGTTTGTCACCCATAGTTGGACAAAAAAAAAGGAGAAGCCTAAGGTGAAATTTCACATAGATTGGAAGAGTGAGTTAGGGTTGGTGGTGTTCCCTAACCAATCTTCCAGAATGCACAGAAACCAAGGCAAGAGGACTTGCAGCAAAAGATTGTAGTGCATTGGGTCAATGTGTTGATCATTTCTTGGGTAAGTTTGTAGGTTGCTTGTAGGAGGCCCTAGGAGTTGTTTAGAGGATCCCACATGGACTGTTGGGAGGTCAACCAAGCAGCCAAGGTGAAAACATGTAAATTAGATAAGAAGCTGAGAGGATAACAACAACGTGGGTTGCAGATGGACCCGTGTATGATGGTTGGATGGTCTCCTAGGAAAAGACACATTGAGGTGCCTAGAATTTCGCAATAGATCCTATATTGCAGAAGTAACGGGCGATTAGTGGAGTCTATGGAAATCCATGTGTAAGGGTCTCCCAAGTGTGTGGATGCCCTAACTAAGAGCATATTCTACAATGTATACTTGGTCTCTTGTGGATTGTTGGAGGGAAGCATGAGATAGGACAAAATGTGGATGAAATTGGGCACTTATGGTCTGTTGGAGGACAACGTGATGTTATCCGTGTTGGAGCCGAAGTGTAGCACCTTGATGGAAAAAGGTGAGTGCTAACCTGGTGGTTTTAGTTGGAGCTCAAGGGTCTTCTCAACTAGGAGTGAGTTTGTGGAGCCCGAGACTTGCATGTGGAGCAGGACTTCTATAGCAGATGAACGGCAGTCCTCCTAGCCCATGTTCATTGTTGGAGAAGGACATATTGCAGTGGTAGGTGGAAGCCCTTCGAGCCCTATGTTGGTATTCATCGTTGCATCATAGGAAGACCATAGTGGGCTAAAGTCCCAAAGTAGTTGAGGAGCAGCAGTGGGTAGGTTAAGAGTTTTTCACAAATGGAGCTGTGAAAAACTCGACAGGAGTCTCGATGAGTTGTACCCTTGATGGACGAAGGGACAACTAGAGAGAAAATTGGACAGTCAAGATTTAGTGGCCAGATGGACTTGGAGAATTTATAGAGGCAAGGACTGCATATCAAGAGCCAAAGGACCGGGCAGGTTCAGGGTGTGACTGAGAGGAGCTATTAGATGCTACAGCCAGATGGTTAGAGTATATTGTCTTCTACTATTGTATGTATTAGGATTGTATGTATTAGGGCCATTACCCCTGGTATGGGAGCCTTAGACTGTTGTATTATATGTTGTTAATGTAACGAAGTTGGGTTGAAAAATTAAAAAGTTTGTATATTTGTGCATATATGATTTACTGCTTTATATTTCCGCTGTGCAAAGTATTTTAGTGGTTGAGATTCTTGGTTTGGTAGCATCAGTGATTTAAGACTATAACCTAGACCCAAGATCATGTAAATTCAACATCCCAATATTTAGGGAACTCTTATTGGGTTTAATTCTCAGATAGAGGTGCTCCCCAACTTGGAACTCTTTTTGTACCCTATGTTGATTTGCATAGATTTTCTACCTACCTTGTGTCACCTTCAAATTATGTTTTATGATCTAAAATTTTTGCTCCATATCCTTGAGCATATCAAGTCCTACATAGACGTTGTTAACTGGATCACTCTAGATAATGGGAGTGTTGCAACTTATGCCATATAGCGCTTCAAATGGGCTCATCCTTATGGATTCTTGGTATCCATTATTGTATGGAAATTCCACAAGTAGTATATATTCTTCCCACTTCTGGGGTTGATGCATTACTTACATCCTTAACATGTCCTTAAGGATTCTATTAATCCTCTTTGTTTGCCCATTTTTTTTTGGATGATAGGTTGTACTAAATTCCAACTTTGTTCCCAATCCTGCAAACAGTTCCTTCCAAAACCTGGAAGTGAACCTAACATCTCTATCTGACACAATATTCTTGGGGATGTCGTGTAGCCTCACAATCTCTTTAATGAGTGTTTGTGCTATGTTGTTACACAACAATTTGTCACTGTCCTTGTACTCCCTGTTCCTAAATCCTGGAGGACCTTCAACATTGACCCCTGTGTCTATTTTCCATCATGAAAATGTGCCATTATATCCCTTATAGTATACTGAACAAAGTCTCTGTTAACCATTCCTGGAGTAGCTCCTTAAAAAAATGTTAATTTGGAACGGTGCGCCCTCTGTTTGTCTCACTCACGCCGATGCCTCATATTAAGTCTGGAGCTGCGCTGATCGGCATTGGAATGGAATTCATACCTGTGCAGGTCCACTTTTGGAAGGTTTTTAAAAATGGAAACGAATCTTCGAGATCTGGAAGCTTCGTTGGCAGAGAGTTTGTTCTTTGTTCATGGGGATAGGGCCAAGCTTCTCCCTTTGGGCTTCTTGTTCCTACAAAAGAGGAAACACCCAAGGAGATAAACCATTTCCCCACCTTAAGTGGATCCATGTTCCCTCTCCGTTCACTATAAAATGGACATCCTCCCATACCTCTTCTAGTTAGAACAGAGATAGAAGAACATTATAGAGAGAATTGCTGCTATAAGCATTGAAGGAGAGTTGAGACCTTTGGCCTTTTCGTATCAAGTTGAAATGAGCACTTTGGAGATGTGCTTGTATCCAGACCCGTTGAAGGAGAGCTGCGACATCAAGGCGCATGTTGTAACTCCCCCTCTCTATATTACTATGATACAACTAATTATTACTTTCCACTATTTTCTACGATGTATGATTTTATTTCTAGTACTCCTTGATCAACTAGATAGATTGTTTATGTGAAATACATGTTGTGCTTTCACATTTTGTGTTGTTTGATCTCTTGTGCAGGTAACTAAGCACTGACGACAACGAGGATCTGACTAGGAAGAGCAAAGGTTTAGAGGACTCAAGCAAGGAGCAACATCATATCGAGGTAGGTAATCTATATACGATCTGTGTCCATTTGAAATCTAGGAAAGTAGGCATTAGATTGTTTCCTGTTTTTACTAGACCTATCCTACGGCTAGAGGGATCGTCTATGTCCGTAGAGAGGATTTTCCTACATAACAAATTGACGACTCCATTGGGGAAGCTTGCCTTTAGTATCCTTTTTTCACTCTTTGATTTTTATTTTTGTCATCAATCTTTTGTCGAGTGTCCATATCATTTTATCTGTGGCTTCTGTAAGTGCTTACAGACATTCATCTCTCTATTGAAGTGATAAGCCTGGTTCCATTTTAGTAAACCCTTTCATTCTTAATTTTTCTCCTTGATCGATGGTGGTATTGCTCTGATAGTTGCGCCAATCAGCACTGAATTCATTTACACAGTCGCACTTTTCCTCTTCCAGTGCGGGTTGTAGCCTCTCGACCACGCTGATTTATGTGTGTATCTTTTTTAGGGTTTTTTCCTATTTGTCTGCTAGCGTGTCTTATCCTTATGAGTTTCACTTCTTCTTTAATAACTTTTGTTCTTCTATTTTCGATGACACCTTTGACTCATGTTCTCCATCTTTGGTCTTCTCTTTTTCAAAGCAAGTGCATCATTATCGTCTTAGGGTTTCTAGGTGTTTTCGGGCCATCTGAATGGTTGCATGCCTTGTTGATTTCCAAACTTGTTATTGAGTCAAATTCTATCGTATCTTTCAGGATTTTTTATTTATTTATTAAGTTTGTTTTTCAATTGATTCTCATGATTAGAACTTTCAAAGTGTTAACCCACAGTGCATTTGAGTCTCTTTTCGCCAACAAGCATAGATCACAATTGCTTGCTTTCAACTGAAGTTTTTTTTTGAGTGTTGTTCAATGTTAAATGGAGAGTGTCTTGTTTTGAGGAAATGAGTTTAGGTCTCTCTTTGATTTTTGGATCTTCATCTCTTGAAGAATTTTGAGAGATTTCTTTAGTACTCAAAATGAGTGATTATGTTTGATTTGCATTCTAAATTTTGCATTGTGCTTATAAAAAAAAAAACTAAAAGACTTTTTCTTTAAAAAATGAAAAGTTTCGTTTCGATTCACTTCTAGTGCATTTAGTGAAAGAAAAGAAATTGAAATTTTTTTCATTTCGCTTTAGGTTTGCACACTTGAAGAAAAAAGTGAAATGTCATTCCATGCATTTGTTTGCTTTCTACGCTGATTGTATGAATTTCTTCTCCCCAATTAACATATTTTTCATCGAAATGAATTATTTCTTCTCTCATTTAGCTGCATCTTAGGGATTTAGGTGACATCGATAGGACTTTTAAAAGGAGACATAATTCAAGATCAAATCTAAAAATTATTCAATCAACCTAAGGAGAATTCAGAACCTAACGAATCAATTTAGAGGTCTAGGCTAGAGACGTGTTCTAGCGTCATAAAATGTAGGAGTTTTCACTAACAGTTTGCATTACAGCCCAGGGGTGATATCTTGTCCCTCGTACGGAAGTATATTGACGTATGGTAAGTATATTTTGGGACGCTCTCATCAAACAGTTACACATCAGACAACAATACTACGGACTTGGAATCCCATGTACCATTGAGTATATTTTGGGAGACACCATTAGGCTGCAGAACCTAATGGGTAACTGAGTCGGCCACCTTATAGACATGATACACCAAACACAATATTTAGGGAGATTAGCTGCCACATGTTAAGTCCTTAGTAATTTCTATTTCATTTGATCACCAAGGTGTACATTTCAGTTCACCTTGGTCATTTCTATTTCATTTGATCACCCCTTTTGATTTATTTTGTTTTTAAGTTCTAAAATTAATTGCCCACGATCACATGGATTACCTGTTAAAATATTTCTGGGCCACATCATGAGTAAATCCTTATAAATACATTGTTCAAAGCCTTAAATTAATCACCTTTTGCTCTCTTTTTATTTTTGAGATAAGATCATCGTGGCTGAACCATCCATTTCAGCTTCTTCTTCATCGTTCTCTTCCGAAGGGACATTATCACCAGTCTATTCTGATTCTTTTCCTTCGACTGGAACTCAAACTGATTAGTTTGCCCTAATCCCGAGTGTTCAACCTCTTTCCACTCGATCTCCTCTTGATGTTCCTGTAGGCTATGTTGCCTTTCCTCCGAATCCATTATTTGATTTTGTTGAGATCTCCCCTGAACGACCATATAGTTCATTTTTTTACACCTAGTGTGCCATTCGTGCATTCACCGCGTCCATCTCGGATCACCGCTCGTCAGTTATTTCCGATGTCTTTTGAAGGATAATTTTAATCTCCCTTGGAGGTTTCAAGCACCATCAGTGGTGTGGATGAACCTTTATTCAAGGTACATCAATTCCCTCCCAAGGGATTTCCCCATGGGGGGCAAACCTCTCAGCCTTTCACCCAGTCTTACATTCCACAACGTTACACCTCATTGGGGAACCTAGTTTCGAGTATTTTGAGTGCCACACCTTTGTATTACAATAATATCTCGTAGAATACTGTGGTATCTACCCATGGTTTGATTGTATCCAACGTGTCTGTTTCCATCCCTGCTCAAGCAACAGTTACGCCTATTCCCACACAACCAACTGTTTGCGTTGGTGTTTCAATGACTCCCATCAGTGTTCCTATGTCGATCCCATCGACTCTGATTTCTGGTGGGGGGCCTTTCCTGTCAAATTTTTCTCAATCCTTCGTACATCTGTGAGTGGATTACAAACTCACATCCCGGGCTCTTCCGAAGCTGTTGGTAGTATCCCTATGCCTGCTGGATCATCTGGTCCAACATGGTTAACATATGATCAATATCAACAATTTTTGCAGAGCCTTAACCAACAACCTTGTGTCCTGTTTGGTTCCCAGTAGTTACATACCCCATTAGTAAATTCGCAAGGATTCCAAGGGTAGTCTGCTATTCAGTCAGGGGCTTATGCATTTCAGCAGGGTTCTATCTTTGGTCAACAACGACCTCATGGGCCACAAGGTCAACCCTATGTGCAACATGCAATGGCTTATGTACAATCTAGTCAACCTTTTCCCCATTAAGGTCAGTTTTCCTATTATCAGCAGGGACAACCTTTTGGTCAACAAGGCCAACCTCACTTTCAGCAGGGTCAACCTTTTTTCTAGCAAGGACAACCCTCCTCTCAACAAAGTCAAGTCTTTGTTCAACAGGGTCAAACTGGTCCTTAGGGGAAACCTGGCCAACCTCAGCAACCACTTGGTATCGTATTATCAAATCCTTAGGGTATCGTCCAACATCCCCAAGGACAACCTTTGGGCTCACAAGGTCAACCATTGGGTTTCCAAGGTTACCTTTTTGGTTCGCAGGGTCAACCACAGGGCACTGCATTCTAAAAATTTCAGCAACAACAGAATCCATATGCTATGAATTATGCTCAAGATGGACCTCAATGGTCTGCTGCAGGTCAGAATCTATTTTTGGGTCAGAAACCAGGATATGGTCAAAATCCACAAGGTTTCAACCCTTATGGACATAATCCAGATGGGAAAAATCCTTCTGGGTAGAACCCATGGGGGTAGAATTTCTCCCAACCTAGCTGGAATCCACAAATGGGCATGTATCAAAACCGAACATCATGCCTTTCTATCCACAATTTCCTTTTCTTGCAACGTTGGAACTTCCTGATGTCTCAATATTTACCAATGATCTAATTCTCCATAATCCATATTGGCTTCCAGTTCCAACCAATATTCCAAGAAATTGCCCCAAGTTTTAAGGCAATTCCGGAGAAGACCCCCAGGCACACGTTATGACGTACCATATTTGGCGTTCCTCCAATTCCTGGGTTGAAGATTATGTCTGTCTCCGTATTTTTCAAAGGACGTTGACTGGTGCCGCTGCAAAGTGGTACATTGAACTTCTGCGCAGAACTTTTCAGGACTTCAATTCTTTAGCTATGGCTTTTCTTACACACTTTCAATTACCTGTTTGTTATGAAACGGGAACTCACCTCCTTACATCCTGTTATCACAAAATCAGACCTGATAGGCTGCCAATCAAATCAGTCTCATGTAAATGTTTCAAACCAATCTTTTGATTGAGGCTTAGCCTCCTCAACCTAAGAGGGCTCTCTCAAGGATTAATGATTTTTGATAGAAATATAGATGGCTAACTCTATGTGGGGTAATAAGCAGATAAATGATAGATATTTGTTGTAAATCACATTAGAAAGTGCACATTAGGATTATGGAGTCAAAATAGCTTCAGTAAAACCAAAAAATCTACTTAGCATGGAAGTCAAGGCATATCAGAGTTCTAGTCAAGATATATACATGTGAAACTGTAAAACACACAGTCAGTTTGTCTATGAAGGAAGTCAGAGCATCAATGATGAATTATGAGTAACATAAGAAAACACCACTACAATAGGGTATTAAAAAGATGCAATTAGAACAAGAACACACTAGAACTCTTTATGAATCTTAAGTTGGCTAAGTAGAAAACTCTATATTAAGTTGAAAACCAATCACTTACAATAAACACAATCTTTTTGCTAAAAATGTCCAACCCATGCATATTTGAATTATTGATCTTTTATAGATCATTTACAACATAGGATAACCTTATCCTGAGCTAGATACATCAAATTCCTACTTTTTGACACCTTTCCTAACCATATGATATGGTATTTATTACAAAATGATAGCTGCAAATCTAATAAAAAATCCTATTACAAATAGGATTCAAACTCCTTAAATTTACTCATAACAACCCTATCTAAACTAGACTTCATCATTTTCCAAGTGTATTGACATAAGGTCTAATCCAGATGATAAGCTCCGACTCTTTATGACCTCAATACTAATCTCCATTAAACTAGGAAACTGTCCCCTATTTCTAGGCATAGGATTCATTGCATTCTTGAGACACTCTAACCATCATGAAACCATCACTTCAAAGTTATTTACTGTTTAAAACTGAATTAATACCTATACAAAATCATTCTTAAGTCTCAGCTATCCGAAACCACCATCAAAATATTCAAAATAGATGAAATAAACTTGCGCTACGAAAACAACACAGTTTCGTAGCGCTTTTTGTAGCGCAGCCTTTTTACCCTTTTACCTTCAAAATTTTGGTTTTTTTCCTCCAGGATTATCTTCATTATCCTTTAGCACAACTCCTCTAGCAATTTCAAGTCATAATCCATATATTTTCCCTTCAAAAATTTATGAGAAAGAGTGAAAAAAGCTGCTACAACAGTTTTATAGTGCTTTTCACTCTTTTTACACTGTTTGCGCTACGAAACTGCTAAGTGAGCAGTTTTGTCCAGATTTTTTCAAAATGAAAACAAAAAATGTGCCAATACTCGAAATACCACTGGTTTCATAAAAAAGAAGAAGTCAAATGAACTGAAAAATACATTTTCATGAGGTTCCTTCTTAATTTTCACTTGATTTAGCTTTTGAGTTTTTTAATGATTGTCATTCAACACCCATGTTTTTTAGCTCATCCTGGGTCAATTTCAGTTGCTGCTCCAAGTCCTCCACTTGAACTCTTAGTATTTTATTACTGAATCTCAAGTGAGTATTGATTTCTCTAACAAATTTAGCTTCCTTGATGGCTGGAACTGTCCATGTGAAAAATTGTTCTACACTGCTTGGAATTTCAGACCTAGAACCAGTTTGACCCTCCCAAAGTGCCTTAATTATTTTAAACTATATTTAATATGCTTTCTGTCCCTCTTTATCATCATTGTAATCTCTAGGTTTGCTAACTTCAATTTGTCCTCAAGATGTTGACACTCTGCCATGTGTTCTTTTCCCTTCATTGTCCTACTGGCTGCATGCTCCACTGTTGGTGATGAGAGATCAATCACCTCTTCAGGGACTTTAGCTGTTTCAATAATTTCTTGGACCTCTTTTCTGCCTTCCTTGAGCTTATTAACATGCCTAGTTAAAGGTTTCCTTGCTTGAAAGATAAAGGCTGCATTTTCACCCTCAAATTCAAGTTTCTTGGTTGACTTAGCATTTTTCTGTTTGTGTTCATTTACTCCAATGAAATCAGCTTGCACAATGGGTGTCTCTTCTATATCAATTGCATGTAGGATGTCATCCAAATTTCCCTTAATTATTGGGCTAACTTCTGAAACTGAAACAACTGTCTTTCCCTTTAATGCCACTGCTTGGCTTCTTGTCACTCTCTTGATTTCCTGCTTGTTGGCAACTTGTTTTTGTTTTGCCTCTTTGACACTTTTTAACCTCTGTTTTGCAAGTGATGTAGTTGGTGCAACAAGAACTTGTGTTTTCTCTGTCCTTTTCTCAACTTGTTTCCTTGGTTTCCACTTTACAAACCTCTTTGATTTTTCAACCACAGGTTGACTAGACTCTGCTACTGGTGGTGAAGGAGTTCCTTTAGTTTTAGGGTTTCTAGCTGGGGTTAGGGTTTCCAACTCAAAACCATTCATAAAAAAAAGGAAGACCAATCCCTGCTTATTTTCTGAAGCTCATTCAAAACCAATAGCTTGATCAAACCATGGTGAAACAAAGATGTTTCACAACCATCAGATTTGGCTTGTACTTTATCATCCATTTTGGCAAGGCTCCTATGCAAATAAAAGGGCAAATGTAGTGAAATCATACCTGTGAAATGCAGAAGCAGCTTGAAATGATATGTGTAGACTTTATGGTATCTGCCTTCACATGTAAAATATCTTGGAATGTTGAACAACAACTTTTCATAGGTGTCTTTGATGCAACTTCTAGGTATTTCATTATTGAGGTCCATATCTACATACTCAGGTGTCATGAATTCCTTGCATGGTTCCATATCAAATTTAAAACCTTTAAATCAATTCTCTTGCCCCCTTGGTATTTCTGTCATAGAAGCAATAATCTCAGGTGTAATTGGCACATTTAACATCCCAACTTTGGTAGTTGTTCCACTAAATTTTAAGGCAAATTCTTTAGACACCTGTGTGTGGCAACCTTGCAGATTTTCACAAAACCAGAGACAACCTGCTTTGCTAAAAGCCTCCATCAATGTTTGCTCTTCAATTGTAGCCTTCATATTTTCAGGCTCATACCTTAAGCAATGTCCTCCTCTGTGGAATTTCTTTTCCTCTGCCATGCTTCTTAGAAAAACCTGTCAGCTTCTCTTAAATCTATAAAACAACCTCGCTTGATTAGGATATGAACAACCTCACTTGAGTATATGGAAGAACCTTGCTTGATTAGGACGAAGATAACCTTTGTATAGAAAAACCATAGGCTTAGCTTGACTGCTTCAGATCTCAGACACTCGTATGGAAGAAAATGAAAACGAGAATGACCAAATTAGGCAAGATTTTGAATTTTAAATGTCATCTCATAATTGAATGATGCCTTATTCATGCCATATCATGACGATGATGACTATGAGATAGGTAAGTACATTGAATCTGATCACTAACTGACTCACCATACCATTATCCTATCATTTCCTAACGGATTTTGACAAACTTCAGCTCAATTGACAAGATGGTTAAGAAATCGCGCTTTCGTAGCACCCACAATATATTTTTACCAGTTTGTGCTACGAAAGTGTTAGTGCTTTCGTAGTGCAAATCCAATTTTTTGAACTAGCGATGCTACGAAACGGAGGATTCTTGGCTAATTGCATAAATTTAACCCGAAACCTTATGGAATGAATGCTAAATGGAAAATGTGAGTATTTGATCATAGAATGGACCTTTAAAAAACTTTATTTGAATTCAATGATGACCTTAAAACTTATAAAAACTTTAACCTACCCTTAACCAAATCCTAAAATAACTTTCAAACCCATTTTGAGACCATGATAAAAAACAGAGTTGACACAATGATGTTTTGAAAATTTTTGGGTGATAACAATGGCTCCACTTGGGATAGTGTGCCCCTATGGTACACTAAGAACCAGTAGTTCCATAACTGCTACCCATCTTCTTGGAACAAAAACTTTGAAATTTTACCAAGTGTTCTTCAAACTGTTGTAGCCTTCACCTCGGGCTTCAAGCTTGATGATCACTACAAAAGAACCAAATCTGTACCTACTGAAAAGATGCTCAGTAAACTTTGAGCTTATTCACACACTCCTACCCACCCTATCAGCTGCAATCTCCATTTGTAACTCAAGGAACATGAAACTTCCAATGAAGCCAGTCATTGATCTGATCTGACACTTGAATCTCTTGACTGTGCTTGAACCAAAAGTAAACATGATACTTAAATGACCAAGGCAACATGAGATGTAACTGATCTTCATAATGAAAACATAACTGGAAATCTGGACTGTAGAACTCTTTCATGTAGTTAGCTATAGGATCAAAGAAGAAATGATTTGTTTGATGCTTCTCATGACATTTTGCAGCTTTGGAAAACTTATATAGGCTTTGCTCAACCACACAAGATTTCAATTGTGTGCCATCATTATGTTGTTCAAATTGATTTTCAAAAACAATGTATTCTTCCTCAATCTCAAAAGAGAAAGGAAGCAACACCCTCTTTTTGTGTTCTGGCATGGAAAGCTTTTGAAAATATTGATCTTGATCATGAAGATAATAAGATTGAGTTTTACCTTCAAAAAATTCAATTTCTTTCTCAATATTCTTAGCAACTTCATCCAAAAAGTGAATCTTATCTTCTGACTTGCACTCAAATGACTTCAGATTAGAAGACAAGGATAAATAAAATTTTTCACCCACTTATTCATTAGTGTGATCATTATTTGATGTATGCTAATGCAAGAAATAACATGAATAATAAACTTTGTCCTTTACCTGAGGTTTGTAGCAATCATCTTCCAATATTTCCTCTTGTTGTTTGCAATGATTCTCATAATATTGACGATCAAAACACTGACAAGTCTGCTGCAAATTTTCATCAAACTCAGAGGATGTATCATAATTTTCATAAATAAAATCCTGTTGGGTTTCATTTTCAACTAAGAAATAGGTTGTCATTTCTTCTTGGTGATGAAAGGGATTGCCATGAAGGGCTTCTAAAATTTCCTCATCCATGAACTCATCATCTTCATAACAATTCTCCAAATATTCAATAAAACTCACACAGTGTTTACAGTAGTCTTTGACCAGCAATAAGGAGGTGTGAAACTCTTCATACATCTCATAAAATGCAACATGGAAATAAAAAAGAGAATATAATGAACCATTTGGCAAGATTTCATACCAAGACCGTGCTTTTCCTTCTAATGTGGCCATAAACATCTTCATGAGACAATCCTCAGGGAACTGAACCTTAAGTCCGTGTACATGCATATGGAATCTAACCAAATGAAGAGCATCATTGTCTTTCTTTTCATCTTTAAATATAGGAAGATCAACTAACCATTCAACCTTTGGCATAGGATTTGGAAAACCAGGGATATGAGATCGATTCATAGGGGCATACTTGGCATTTATTCTTGCAAAGGAGCTCATCTTGAAACTTCATCAATTTACTGATCTTCAAGTAGTGGTGTCACCTTCCAATTGATTATTTGATGTGTGGAGTCGCCAGAGAAGAAATACAGCCAATATGTGCCTAAGTGTCTGCTGCTCTCAGACCTTGTCTGCTGCTCTCAGACCTTAGAACTGAAACTTTGTCGTTATTCCAAGGGAAAATTTACGCCTTCGGCTCCCGGCAGACACACCAAAATGTTATCACAAAATCAGACCTGATAGGCTGCCAATCAAATCAATCTCATGTAACTATTTCAAACCAATATTTTGATTGAAGCTTAGCCTCCTCAACCTGAGAGGGCTCTCTCAAGGATTAATGATTTTTGATAGAAATATAGATGGCTAACTCTATGTGGGGTAATAAGCAGATAAATGATAGATATTGGTTGTAAATAAAATTAGCAAGTGCACATTGGGCTTATGGAGTCAAAATATCTTCAATAAAACCAAACAATCTACTTAGCATGGAAGTCAAGGCATATCAAAGTTCTAGTCAAGAGATATACATGTGAAATTGTAAAACACACAGTCAGTTTGTCTACGAAGGAAGTCATAGCATCAATGAAATGATCATGGAATGGACCTTTAAAAAACTTTATTTGAATTCAATGATGACCTTAAGACTTATAAAAACCCTAACCTACCCTTAACCAAATCCTAAAATGACTTTCAAACCCATTTTGAGACCATGATCCAAAACAAAGTTGACACAATGATGTTTTGAAAATTTTTGGGTGATAACACATCCTTGAAACAAGATATTGCTACGCATATCTCCGATCATATCCATGAATGGAGATGAAGTTGTTGTTTGATCAAGTTTGAAATCCATGATCAAATTTTGGCTGAATGGTTTACCAAATCATTCGTCAATCAGATTGCCAAGGATATTGCTATGGAGGTAGTTCTCACAGAAGAGCAAGCCATTGCTCGTGATCAATATCTTGATTTTATTTATTCCCAATCAGGCATGTTATATGATCTTATACCTAATGCTCCACACCTGGGCTCCCAATCTGCAACTTCAAAATCTTTGGTGACACCACTAGTTGACGACGTCATTGGTTCTGTTTCCCAGACTTCTCGGAAGTATTTCATTTCTTTTAAGAAGAAAAGTTCTTCTTCATCGGATTTTGTTCCTCAGAATCCTTTGAATCCTAGAAAAACTATGGAGGTTAACGCCGTTCAGTCTCTCATGGCCGAAAAATACTCTAAAGGTAAAAATAAGGGCAAAGGAAAATCCAAATATGATTCCCGAAAAAAAGATTCCCCAAATCGCTCTCTGACGATGGAACTAAGCGCAAGCAAAAGTACCCTTGCTTGATATGTGATGATGAGCACTACACTAAGGACTATCCACGAAGAGATGAAGTGAGTCATTTACTGAAGGGTACTCAAGGAACTCCGGTTGTTCTCAACGAACTGTTTCCATATCAATGGACTTAAATGGTTGAACAACCCTAATCTTTTGCCTCTTTTGGTTTTCAGGTATTCATGACGAATGGTGTCGCGCCCATCTTTGTAGTAACTAGGTATAAAGATTATTTGAATTCACATCAGTCAGCCGGGAAATAAATTTCCGATGCTCCTACTCCTTCTCCCCCGCCCGTTTCCAACTCTCTTCATATTGAAAGGCCTAGTCTCGATCCCGTTGTTCGACCACCTTTTAAAGGTGTGCTATGAAAATATTCGTATAATCTGAATGCACGCGCTACTCAACATTACAATATTGTTGAGCATTTGGCTTAGGCGCATTCCACTATACCTACGTTAGAGGTTCTTCAGATCTTTTTGTTGCAATAGAAATTGTTGCTATCCTCTATTGGAGGAATCAATCCATCTGATTCGAGCCTCATTACTTTTGATCTGGAGAATTTTGTTCCACGTCTCCCCCAACAACTTGCTTTCCTTATTCAGGTTCTTATCAATGGAAAGAATATCCATTGGTGAGTCATGGATGAAGGTGCATCCACTTGCATCATGTCTTTCTCTTGTTGGAAAGCCATCGGCTCTCCAACTCTTAGCCAGTCTCCAAACACTTTGGAGCCTTTCGATGGAAGGGAATCTCATCCTTTTGGTATCCTCCTCAACTTGCCTATCATGTTGGAAGGAAAAACAATGAATGTTGAAGTAGAAGTCGTTGATGCCAAACTCAATTATAATCTTCTACTTGGTCGCAATTGGACTCAAGCTATGCTTTGTGTGTCATCCACTCCTTTTCGTGTTCTTCGTTACCCACACAAAGGGAATATTATCACTGTAGACTAGTTGTTCTTTTTTGTTTCCACTTCTTCATAAGGCAATGTTCCATATGTGTAGCATACCACCACACTCTATGAGAGTGTGGGGGTAGGAATTTTCAAAGATTTTTCCTTAATGGGTATATTTTCTCTTCCTCTGTCGAACACTGCTCAGGTCAATATGATCTCCACTTCATCAGATCCTTGGATCATCCCTTCCCCTGATCAGGTTGATTATTTTGGTGACATCACGCCGTTAAGCTCTGTGGAAGTCAATTATTGTGAAATCATTTCGGCTTCGGCTCCTGATTCTGAACATGCAACTTCTAGCATGCATTTTGAAGTGTACTCCCAATCTCCTTGGCTTGGTTCTTCGGATTCTTCAGATCCCTTGAATGAGATGTTTCCCTTTGACGAAAGTATTGTGAAATTTTTTCTCCCCATGCTCCGAATGGTCCACTTCCGACACCCATTTCGACACATGAGGTCGTTTCTAGGGGGAACATGGGAAACATCATTGCGACAATGCCTATCGACATTTCTGTGAAACCAGGAATTGTCAAGAACATTCACATCGGGGGTAACTTGTTCTCTAGATGAGATCAAGATTTACACCATTCTCTTTCAAGAATTTTGAGATGTTTTTGTGTGGTCCTATGACAAAATGCCTAGCATCAATCTGAGTATAGTGGTGCATGAAATACCGACTTACCCTAATGCGAAGCCTGCTCGTCAGCGATTTCGTCCTGTGCATCCTAGAAAGGTAGTCGCCATAAAGGGAAAAGTTGAAAAAATTCTTAAAGCTGAATTCATCTATCTAATTCCTTTGACAGATTGGGTGTCCAATATCATCCCTGTTAATAAAAAGCAGGGTACTACTCGCGTCTGTGTTGATTACTGAGACATAAATCGTGCATGCCCGAAAGATAACTATCTCACTTCGTTCATTGAGCAGATCATTGATGAATGTGCTGGAGTGAGATATTTTCTTTTATGGATGGTTTTTCTGGCTATAACCAGATTAACATCCTGCTAGCTAATCAACACAAGACTGCCTTCATCTGTCCATGGGGAAATTTTTCCTACAAAAAGCTCCCTTTCAGTTTGAAAAATGTCGCTGCTTCATTTCAATGCGTGATGTCGTATGCTTTCCATGACATCAAACACATCATTTAGCCTTACCTGGATGAACTTCTCGCTCATTCAGTTAAGCATCAGGACCATCCTGCACACCTTCGAGAGATTTTTCTTCGCTACCGACACTACAATATTCGTTGAATCCGCATAAATGTGTCTTTTGCGTTGAATCCGACATACTCCTTGGGTTTGTTGTCTCTAAATAAGGCATCCGTCTCGATCCCCTGAAAGTCAAGGCTATCGTTAATTTACCCACTCCCTCATCTTTATCTTAGTTGCAGAGCCTACAAGGGAAAGCTAATTTCCTTCATTGTTTCGTTCCAAATTATGCGGAGCTCACTAAGGGATTTACATGATTATAGGCTTACTTGGAATCCAAGCGCTTCCAAATGGTTCCTTCTATCGCTTCCGTTGTAGCTTCAAATTCCAACTAGTTGTGCAAAATATTTCCTACAATAATGAACACTAAACAACAGAAGAGAGCCATAATACAGATGTCTATTAAAGTTAGTTTTCTAAATCAGTAAAGCATAAACCCTATACATCAACTAAGATCTTGCAATATGGAAAATCAAAGCCAATACATATGCATATAGGGAAAATAAATCTGTATTATTTATTAATGATAGAAGAGGAGGTTACAACCAAATGACTGATTTAGTGTCACCATCTCCAGCAGCATCCCAACCTCATCACAATGCAGATATCTCCAGCAATCCGTTACTCAAATCAATCTCCTCAATGAAAATCCACCAGCATTTCTCTACACAATTTCTTCCTTCTCAAACACTAAGATTTGTGCTCAATTTATAGAGGATCTGAGGTAGTTTTACAATCAATGACTTTCCAATAATAGGCAAGACATGTTCCCAATCTTGTAGATGTTAAATGGACACATGGATTCTTAGTTTGACACATGTGAACTCTTCTAGAAGGCACTGGCCAAGTGGAGATTCTAGAACAATGAAAATTTCGCTCCCAATGTGACCAACGCACCCATAGATGTTGGGAAGTGATTTGCAGAGCAGCCTAGCATAGGGCTACCTACATATGAAACACACTTAGTCCCTTTAGAGGTAGCGTTGGTGAGCTCTCATATGATATATTATAAACTTCAAAATTTGGAAACCTTTGCAGATGAAAGTCTTTGATTGATTTGTCTTATTCTTTGTCTTAAGGCATATAGCAATTGAAATGTTAGGGGATGATACACCCTATACATTGGTCCTGGAGATGATGCCCAGTTAACCAGGTCATTGGGAATGATGCCCAAATTGACCTATAACAATTTCCCCCTAAAGCATGAAGTCAGAATAATAACAACAATATTTTGATTGATATGCTTTACACTGTGATGGGCTGGAGATGAAGTGGAGTGGCGACTTGCATCAATATTACAATACATTACATCATGATATATCCTCTTGATAATAATTTCTGAGGGTAGGCATTCCCATGTTCAGCACATAAACAATCTAATAACATGTACATAATTTAGAAAGTCGTCTACATTGGAATGTTGCCCAATACAGACATGCCTATAGATATAAACCCATGTTCGGATGATGATCTGTATGTAAGGTCACCGTACAGATGATGTGTACAAAAATCCTCAAATCGCAGCCCGGATGGCTGAAACTAGATCCGTGGTCTTCTTATCTCATTCATTCGATCATTCGGGTACAAGTCTAGCCATGTGAATATATGATTTGTCGTCGAACATGGAAAGACATCGTTTGATTACCAACCAATGATGTGAGCTGTTAACAAACGCGAGAGAACCACCATTGATGTCAATGGCCCTCAAGGTAATGCAGTACATTTCGTAAGGCGTGAATAGATGATTTGATGTCGAACGCCAAACAAAATCTTTCGGTAAATAGTTTGGAAGCGAAGATCTTGTCAATGTTGTATCAAGCCTCATGGTACTGGAATCTGATGTTTCTAAGTGAACTTCCTGGATAATGATTTGTCATTGACAGGAAGCCACCTTATTGTGAAACAGGAGTTACTGATTTCGAAGACAAGGGTATGACTTGATATAGCAATTTTCAGGGATGACGGTCATGAGAATAAAGGTTTATGAGTATTGCAGAAGGATGAGTTTATTCACTAGATGAATTCTCTTGAACATAATGAGGACACTGTGATGAGTTGGCAGCATTGAACCTAAACCAAAGTGAAGGTATGATGAACCATAGGTATGAATGAATCGTCAATATGATTACCCAACCCAAGTAGTCACGGACATGGAGTGAAGGAAGTGTCATGTTCAAGAGCGACTTTCTACCATAAAGAATTTTTGCTCACTTTTTCCCAAATTTTCCCTGGTCATTTGTCGACCAATACCTCTTTATTTTTTAACAATCTTGAGGAGGATAACATTTGCTTGATCTATAATTCAACACTTCAGGTGAATAAAGTATCACTATTTAATAATTTAACGAGTCTAGTGATGAATGAAACTCTATTCTTGCCATGATCGACAAGCCCGTCGCTATTTTATGTTTTAATGAGCTTAACGATAGTGATAGCCCGATCCTTTTTCATATTTAGAGAGTTTGAAAAAGAGGACGAAAGAAAACTCCATAAGTACTTTTTCGTAAATTTGTCGCTCAAATCCGAAAAAGTGTAAAATAATATCTGAGAGAACCTATTTGGTCATATTTAACCAAGGTATTCATTTTTCGTAAATAATCTATCTCAGTTCGGAAAAGGGTTAAACTTATACTGAAAAGATATCAATTAATTTATTTTTACGAGCTCGAAATGACAAGTGCTCGGCAATATTTTCACATTATCGGAGTCTGAAAAGAGCTGAAAGAAAAATCCAAGGGTTCCTTTTTCGCTGTTATCGAAGCTCAAAAAAGAGATAAAAGTGCGCTTCAAATCCTTTTTCATTAGTTGTAAGACTTGTTCAGAACAACATCAAATGGATTAAAAATACCTATTTCATGATAAAAAAACATAATAAAACTATATTCGTTGCAATAAATTCAATTTTCAAATAATTAAATGACTATGAAAAGTAGTTTCACTATTCATTTTTACCATTCCATAGTTACCATTTGCATTTTGGAGCTCTGAACTTGATTTTTCCCCCGAACTTCAGTTACTGATTGTGATCGTTTCTGTGGACGGTTTTCGTCATTGTTTGATCCAGGTTAGTGATATAAACCTCCTCTTTCCTTTAGTATTCATTTCATTTCCAATTTCTACAAATTTTTAGGGTTTTAAGGCCCCTAGGGTAAATTCTGCCCAAAAATAGGGGAACGCACCCCTGAATGTCGAAACCTGCATTGCATAGCAAGTACAGTGAAGGTTAATTGCATACATAATGCACTGTCTCTTGTTAGGGAGTGCATTGGGCGCTATCTAGAAATTTTTTTCTCACATTATGTCCAAAATTTGCCTAGTTTATTGCAATGAATGGAATCTAATGGATCTTATGGTTATATTTCAGGTTTCCATCAGATTAAAATGCTGATTACATGGAGGGAAAGAGAACATGAAGAACATGATATGATTGTCTTAAATGATCTGGGTACAGTAAGAGCCCTAAGAGATTGTGGACTGCTTAAGTACTTCAAATTGTATGGGATGAGGCAACAAATAGAACTATTAGAGTTCTTAGTTCGAGCATGGGATCCAAATATCGAGGCATTTCATATTAAGAACCAAGTGGTTCCTATAACAGTCGAGGATGTGTACTTTCTTACAGGTTTGTCGAGGAGAGGCTTGCCCATTTCACTCTTAGGGTCTATTGTTGGAGGAGAGACAGTGAGAGATTATGCTTTGCAACATTATTATCCAGGGGCAGAGCCAAGCAAAGATGGAAAGATAAACATCCGAGATGTTGGAGATTTGACCTTGAGAACTATCCTTTTCACGATCGCAAAACTTGTCGGCACCGTTACACTACATGTAGTGAATAGATCGTATATGCAGTACGCGCTAGAGTGTATGGATCCAATAGTCTTCAACTGGTCTGAAGCTGTTCTTTCTTAGATAAAGGAACAACTGAATAAAGCTAAGGGAGGAAGGAAGAAGAATTTTAGTTATGGTTCTATCCTTATATCCTTCGCCTTGGAACGGATTCCACTGATGCAGCCACAACATGTGACACTAGATGTGTATAATCCTAGAGATCAGCTAATGCAGAGATGGGTGGAACTCATGAGTAGGCATGTAGGCCAATCTAACATTGTGTTCTCAACTGCGTTCTTCACCTGGTTCCGGCGACAAATTGTCGTCATCGATGAGTATGCATACGCAGAAGTTGATTTCCGAGGAGATCCAAATTTAGCATTACTAGAAGGCGCTCAGTTGGGTGCAATGGGTAAGAATGTTTTGACCATGTTTTTTATTTTCCTAAGGTTTATACAATGTTTTTGTAATTTTATGTTTTCCTAAGACTAAACTAAATGTTTGATGTAATACAAATGCTGGTCGTGTTCATGGAAAATTTTAGGGGCTAATATTTGCAGGTGGGCTAATTTTCCATGGTTTTTCCAAAAAAAAGATTCGCTAATTCCTATTTTTTATAAAAATGATTCGCCCAAATTTTACAATATAAAATTATTTTACCTTAAAAATCGCTAACATTATATAGACAATATATATAATATCATTATAAATTTGAATAATTTTACATATACATCAATAAACATTTTATAGTTTGCATATTAGGGACTAGTGAGATTCGCAAATTTTTTAAACTTTAAAATAATTTTCCATCCTTAAAATTTTCCCTGGTCGTGTTCGACCAGTAGTGGAACCAGAGCGCGAAGCAGATGTGCCAGCAGAGAGGACTGTCAGGAGAGCAGTCCTTCAGGATCTTGATATGGCTGAGACTCTTACTAAGCTTCAACAACACATAGAGGGTTTGACCTACGGGATTCCGGAATGCTGAATCTATTAGGGAAATTTTGAGGTCTAAAATGGGCCTCCTAAGAAAAATGTACAATCAAAATTCACTTTATGAGAACCAATCAAATTTTAGGGGATGACATCATCCCTAATGATTGGGGTGGCATTGCTTGAGTTAAAGGTACTTACTTGTCACATTCTCAATGGTGGATAAAAACTCATGGTTAACCATGGTAGTGATCTAAGTACTTTTAAAGTCAAAGTAAAGTACTCATAATAAATGTCATTTCACACTTTTTGAATAAAAATATATTATTGTCATTTCATATTTCTTGAAAGAAACAATGCATATCCCTCTACATTTATTATATTATATTATTTTTATATAGTATATTAATTACATGTTATTATACAATTTAAATAATATTAATTTTAATTAATAGCATATAATATAATTAAGAATTTATAAATTTATATTTATATTTTATTTTAAGTTATTTAAGTACAAAAGACAAATGCATTAGTTGTTCAATGATAATGATTTTTTCTTGAAAAACTCATTCTTATTTATAGTCACATCAATACAATTTTTTTATTAATTTTATTTTGGTACAACTTTTGAATTGAATTTAACTATGGTTACATGGATTGTGGTGCAAAAAGTGAATTGAAAATTCATAAATATTATGTTATTGGTTTAGATATTATTTTATTATTTCTTTGAGAGGCCCATTTTAGACCTCAAAATTCCCCTAATTCGGAAGAGCTTCCTATGCGACTGTAGTGACACACTATTGGGGTTCCTAACCGCTAGATGCGGTTACTTCGTAGGATAGTTAGATATATAGCATGTTACCACAAGCACCACTAGTTTACTTGTGACATTTTGCATACATTTTGAGGTCAGATGACGAATGTGTCTTGGGCACAAATTTTTGTAAAAACCTATAACTTTCTATCTAAATGATTTCAGTGTTTTCTTATGTTTATTGTGCAATACTATTCAATGATGTGAATGTTTTCTTTACATATGTTGCAAATGTCTGTCTAAAACTTGATTAGCTAATGAATTAGTCAATGTGTTCAAATTTCTGGAAATGTGTCTTTCCAAAAGTCAAACTCTAAGGAACAATCTATGCAATGTTGGATTTCTAACAGTATAAACACTAGTAAGTTGTAATACCACAAGTTGTGAGTCTAAACTTATGATGATACGGTTAATACCAAATGAAATGGCACCAGAGAGAAGTTCGATCAATGCACTATACTCAATGATATTGTTCATCGATCTGCCAATACAAATCCCTTGAAAACTCACTAACTCGCCGTTCGGAGCGAAAATGGCCCATGCTGCAGAGGATAGATTCTGTGTACTACGACTAGCACCATCAGCATATACAATAAAGGGTTCCGAAGATTCAGACATCTGCAATGAAATGTAAAGCAAATTACTAACGTTAAGAAAACTATAAAAACAAATTAAGATAGTGAATGCAAATCAACAACATATATTTACAATATAATACAAAAAATTACTATGCTCATGATTAATCATAGTAACGTTTCAACTACAACCCATTTCTAGGTTGCACCAATGGAATTCCATCGTAATCAACCAAATCATAGGCGCCCTTAGCAAGAACTCTTTTGAAACCATAATGGCTCAAACTTTCATGTACCTATTATATCAGCTTCTTGATCGTAAAGAAGGACCAATTTTCCCTCTGAGAAAATGCGAGGCTAGACATTTTTGTTGTATTACGCCTTTATATGTCTCTTATACGCTTCGTTGGCCAATTGGGCTTCACGACGCATTTCACCAAGATGGATGAGGTTAAGGAGACGCGCTTCTTCTTCTGAGGTGTCAGGTAACAAGTCAATTGCGAGTTTTAACAATGATATTTCACATTGGATTGGTAAGATAACTCCCAGACCATACACCAATTGAAAAGGAGTAAATCCAGTTGCGTTTCTCACTGAGGTTTGATATGCCCACAAGGCAGAGTACATGATAAAATGCCAATTTCTTTTGCAAACTCCTATCATTCGTTGAAGCATACGTTTAAGAATCTTCTTGATAACTTCAACTTGTCCATTTGATTGTGGATAATAAGGAGTAGAATTATCATGTGACAATCCTAACTTGGCAGTCAATTCAACCATCATGTGATTGCGAAAATTCTTCCCATGATCTGTAACTATAGCCTGTGGGACCCCAAACCGTGCGATAACATGATTAAAGAAAAACAATCCAGCTATCTGTCCTATGTTATTGAATGTAGGCATCGGTTCGGTCCATTTGGTAAAATAGTCGACTGCGACAATAATATAACCGTGCCCCCCGGATGAATGAGGGTTACAGGTCATGAAGTCAATACCCCATTTCTAAAATGGTCCCACAAAGACAACATGATGCATTGGCGCTGGCATTTTGCAGATTTTACGATAAAAAATCTGGCACGCATGACAACTTATGACCGCGAGGATACAGTCCCGAAAAATAATAGGCCAAAAGTAACCAGCGTGGAGTATCTTCTGCGCGGTAGCATAACCAGATAAATGTCCACCACAAGCCCCATCTTGATAGTCATTTAACACTTTTTCGGCCTCCTCATGGGTGAGGCACCTCCTTAAAATGGTATCGACACCATGACATTAAAGTGTATCGCCGACGATCAGATAATATTTTTCTTGGTATCAAATACATCGTTGTTCAGAGCGAGAGGTATCAGGTCGAAAAGTTTGAGTTTGGAGATAAATGATGAAATCCCCATACCAAGGATCAGATGATCCGATCAGAAACATAGACTCGTCAATAATTGATGGTTCCGACGTAGTTGCAGTACTATCAGAGGGAAGGTCACAGAGAAGCTCAGCGAAAACTAAAGACTTCTTTGACCTTGATTTGATGAATTCCAAATCAAATTCCTACAAAATGATAATCCATTTTGAATATTTTCCCCCTAGAAATTGATGTTATAAGATATAAGTCATGGGGTTGCAATCTGAAACGATATTAGTTTTCTATAGCAGGATATAATGGCGAAATATTTGGACAGATTTAGTAGCTGCCAAGGCAAGCTTTTCTACATATGAATACTTAACTTCCATATCATTGAGATTACGACTCAAATAATAGATCATATGTTCAATTCCATTTTCTATTTGGACCAATACCATAGCAATGGTTGTTTCGGCCGCAGCGATATATAGGAAATAATCATTTTGATAATTAGGGGGATACATTAATGATGTTCAGACAAGTGTGTCCTTGACAACATCAAAAGAAGCTTGCACAACTTTGTCCCAATGGAAGGGAACCCCTTTTTTCAATATTCGAGTAAATCCTTTGGCCATTTCGGTGTAGTTTGGAATGAAATTTCTTAGGAAGTTATCCTTTCCTTGAAGTTTCTGTATCTAAAGTAAGTTTGACGACGTAGGCAAATCAAGAATGGCCTGAACCTTCAATGGGTCGATTCAAATTCCTTCTTTTGAGACTACGAATCCAAGCAAATGAACAAAACCAACACAAAACACACATTTATGTGGATTGAGGCGTATTTTGTAGTGTCAGCAACGTAAGAAAATGGCTCTCAAATGCATTGGGTGATTAGTCCGATTTCGTGAATGCATTGGTAAGTCATCTAGATATGGTTGAACAATGTGCTTGATGTCATTGAAAGCATAGTCCATTTCTCTCTGAAAAGTTTCCCCAAGATTCTTTAAACCAAATGGTAGTTTACTACAAGTGAATGTGCCCCAGGGACAGATGAATGTTGTCTTATGTTGATCCTCTGGGCGGATATTGATTTGATTGTAGCCAGAAAATCCACCCATGAACGAAAATATTTCACATCTAGCACAATCGTCAATAATATGGTCGATAAAGGTAGTAGGATAGTTATATTTTGGACAAGCAAGATTGACATCCTGATAATCGATGCACACTCTAATGGTTGCTTATTTTTTCATGACAAGAATGATATTGGAAACCCACTCAGTCAACGGAACAGGGTATATAAAACCAACACACAAAATTTTTTCAACTTCTGCTTTTATGGCAGTGGTTTTCTTTGGATGAATAGGACAATGTCGTTGACACACTGGTTTGACATCAGGATACACATTAATAGTGTGTTCAACAATACTTGTATCTATGCCCGAAAATTCCTCGTAAGACCAAAAAAATACATCACAGAATTCAAAATGTTGAGATTGCAACAAGATGATGAGCTTAGTGAAAAGAGTCGCCTTCACTAAGTGGGCCCGCAGGCTATTTTTGCCGCAAAGTCTATTTTTAGACGTGTCGATCATATTCTATGAGTTGCAGGATGCTATTTGTGGATGGTTGGTCAAGTTGGAAAAATAGATGGACTTATATTTTTAGACATATTGGGCGGAATCTATTTTTAGATTGCCAGTCTAAAAATAGATATATCAAATATTATTAGCTCTTAATAATATTTGGACTCTAAACATTATCTTATTCTCTTGGAGCACTTCAGTTAAGTGCACAGATGTGGCACAGGAGCTGACAGAAGGAATTACGCTATTCCTGAGGGTTAAGTGGAGCTATTGCATCGATACTTCAGTTAGAACTCATGTGACAGAGTTTGGTGGAGTTGAATGAGGAAGTTAATGGAGTTGTGTTTAGTTTAACTAAATTAAACATAGTTGAGCTAGTTGTATCTAGTCTAACTGATTGATACACTAGTGAGAGTGGTGTGCATTAATTATTAATTAATTCACTAATTATAAACTCATTAATCAAATAAATAATACATCAGTTAATTTCAGTGCATGGACAGTTTTAGTGGAGACAGTGAAGAGGTAGGTGAAAGAGCAGTGTGACTATCAGTTGTGACTATACTATTGCATGATTTACAACAACCAGTGATTGGAGATGCCAATGAGGATTGTGCAGTACAAGCCAGGTGGTTCGAATTTAATTAAGAGCCATTATTCATCAGTGATTGCGCAGTAGAGGCAGGCTATTAGGTGGCAGAGATTAGAGCATGTGATTTGCTAGATCTAGCTTGATTAGTGTGTAGCAATTGGAGATTGTACTGAGAGCCTGTGAGGAGATTTGTATGATGATTGTTACATGATATCTATGACATATAATATACATATAGTTGGGGGTTTTCAGTTTTAAGCTTTCCCATGAAATACTGTGTTCATATGTGTGATTGTTTATGGTTTTAATGTGTGCATGCGATTTTTTTTATTTACGCAATTAATGATCAATGGTAGAAGAGATTCTGTATTGTGCATGAAGTTAAAATAGTGTGTGATCAGGAGAATCTCGGTGGATAACATATCAGTTATTCAAATTTATACACAAAAGAGAGAGCGATATGATTCGAGTTCTGATGGAGAATAAGATACACTGACATGAATATTTTCTATAATGCCAGGTTTGGTCGAAATATTGATAGAAATGGTTTCTTCAATATTTGACAGATTTTTCTCGGAATTGATTGCATTAATGGGTAAATAATTCGAAAAGAAATTTTTGATTGTTGGGTGATATAGTTCACTAAGATAATTTTCTTCATAATCAGGAAGATGGGAATGATGATGATAATCTTCCCATGGTTCTCCTTATGACATCATGGCTTCCAAAATATTCTCATCTGTCAAGAACATTGAGGAAAAAGGATTAGAGGGAGTACCAAAATCTAAGGAATGATCAACCAAAACACTCGGCGACACTGATTTCGGATTTGCCACCCAAGCCAGATAGACTGATTTCTATGCCAGCTCAATAGGGTTGGGTGACAGAAATTCATCCAACGTAATAATTTCAGAATCACCCGTACTCTCCCTTAATTTAGATAGAGTGGAAGAGATCATGTAGCAGGTCTCTATACTTGCAATTTCTGCCGATGTCGCTGGCAGCGGTAATGCAAAGGTTCCCATTAAAGTGGAATCCTTTAAGAGTCCTACACCAATGTTCTAAAGTTCTAGTTGGGGTATGTGAACGAATGAAACGCTTCCAGTTATCTGCGAAGCAGAGGAAAAGAAGGATAGTTTATTAATGAATGTAATAGTACCTTTATGTGGAAAGGAAATCATTCTAAAATATGTAGAAACAATTGCAGTCATTGCATATACCCATGGCCTTCCAAGTAAAATATTATAGTCAAGGGGTCGTTGATGATTGTGATAAGTGCGGCGAGTCAAGTGACTTCCAACAATTTAGAGACATAATGCATGTAGATGCTCCCTCATCAATAATAGTGTGATGAACATGGTAATTGAGAACATTTACTTGTATGGAGAATGCCATTTCTGATGGTAATTGCGGTACATAGCCCGTATGATTAAAGACGACAAGATTAGAATCAGTCGGATCAATTCCACCAATAGCCGACAATAAAGCCTGTTTTTGGGAGGGACAATTTTATAATACCTCAAGAGCAGACATAGCTGAAGGGGATTGAACCAAATATTCAACTATATTATCATTTTGTGCAGCTCTTGCTCAAGGATTATATGTCGATTTGTGAATTACTCCCTTTGGTGGCTTGATTGTCAATTCAGGAATAGCAGTAGGCAGTACTAATTCCGTAGATGGATTCGTTGTCGAGGTAGTAGGTTGATCAATGGCCTGAATACCATAATATTTATTGTGCGTTGACACCAAAATATCTATTGAAGGTTTTGTGACAGATAAAATTAACACTTGGGAACTAGGAGCTGGATCCGTAGCAACCATGTTTTTGTCCGGATTTGGAAATGGGTCTGTCAACACAGTTGATGCATGGGAAGTCTTGATGATTTTTGAGACTTCAGCGCGGTGAGGACAATCCCTAAAAAAGTGTTCCTCATTACAGATTATGCATGGATAATGAGGTTTCCTAGGTCTAGACGATTGATCAGATGATCTTTCCTGTGGGTTAGAAGTTTGCTTTTTCTTAGATTTCCCCTTTTTCTTACTTCCGGGTTGCTTGTCACTTTTGCCTTTGTCAAATGACACAACATTAATTTTGGAAGCATGAGAAGGATCAGATGCAGTAGTGTGATGTGTTCTTGCAGTGTCAATGAAGCCGTCTTCGGCATGAGAGTCCTTTAATTGAGGAGGAATAGTAAAATTAGATCTCGGCGCGTTAGGAATTTTTTCATAGAGCGTGCCAGACTGAGTATAAATTAAGTCTAAATATTGGGCACAAGCGATAAATTTCTCTTCTGTGATGATACCACCCTTAGCCACAACCTCAGTTATAGATGGTAACAAGGACTTAATGAACCATTCAGCAAGGAGTTGATCCAGAACAAATGTCTTAACCATTCTACGACGACGATGCCACTCATGAATATGATCAGAGATATGAGTAGCATTAGTCTGTTTGAAATTGGTCAAGAGTTCTGTTCTAGTTTCATATCGGATGGGTAACTATAAATGAGTCAAAAATACAGTAGATAGGGCTGTGAAATTATGAAAAGAAGCTCTAGGTAATTCAATGTACCATTTTGCAGCCGGACCTGTGAGCGTATGTTGGAAAAGACGTAGTCAAACAGAATCATCATTGAGGGAGTTTTATGAACACCATAAATGATAAGTCATAACATGAGTCGATGGATCTTCTCCAGGGTATCCATTGAATTTAGGAATATCCGAGGGTAATTTGTGAGGTATCATTGACCACCAAGGAGATTAGTTAATTGGATAATTAGTTAGCCGATTTAAATTTGGTAACTCTAAAGTTGCAACAAAGGGAAACTGTCTGTTAAGGTCAGGTTGAGCATAGCCAGGGTAAGATGGAATTTCTTGAGCAACAAGCCTTTGAGCACCAGCATAAGGAATCTGCTGCTGGTAACCCAGATAGGGGTTGTTTTGAAAAGCAAATGCTTGAGGATTTTGTTGACCAAAACCTGGATATTATACTTTTTGAAATGAATTTTGAGGAATTTGCGCCTGTGGCTGCCAAGGGGTTTGTCCACCAATGTTATAACCCAAATTAGGATAAATTGGATTCGGTTGATATGTATAACCAGGTTGCGGTTGTGACATCCCATAAAATGGCAAACCAGCTTGTGAATAAATGATTCTAGATACAGGTTGTTGTAAATTAACTAAAGAATTTGGAGTCTGTGGACCCAACATTTGATGATATTGAGTTGAAGGACCCGTTTGATAAGTTTGTACAACATTTTGATTCTGTAACAGGGGTAAATTTGTATTTGCAAGTGGAAATGATGTGGGTGTAACCAGTTGAACTGGTTGATACGAATGTATAACCGTTTGTGGTTGGATAGGCAGAGTGGGTTGCCATTGATAAACATTCACTTTGACATTAGTTTGACCAAAAAGTGACGGAGTACTATCATATTGGGTGACCAAAGGTTGCCCCCCAACATGAGGAGGATAATAAGACAAAAAATATTGTTCTCCAAATGCTGGGAGTCCAATTGATATGGTACTTGAAGGAATAGACCCAGAAGGACCGGCTTGATATTGCCCTGAATATGTGTATAATGAATCAATTTGTTCACTACTTACTATAGGATTACCAGTTAAAATACCAGATGATGACATTGGTAGAGTCCATGGGTTTGAAGATGCACCAGAGAAAATTCCAGATAATGATTTGTAACTTGATGGGACCATAGGGCCTCCATGAAAATATGACTCTGGTGAAGTTGTAAACATCAACGAGGTAGCTAGGGCAGGAGCTGACGTAATTGGAATAGATGGCCCAATCGAAGATGTTAGTTCAGGCATGGTTACTTGACCAAATGTATACCCTTTTGAATTGACGATATTTTGAAAAGGAAGAGGATCAACAAAAGCATATGGTGTCGATTGAGGAAAATAATCGTACAAGTAAAGGTCCTCCCCAAAATGGGTTGAAGTTAAAGGTGTCTCGTCTTGTGGGATTTCTTCAATCGCAATTAACCTAGGGGGAAGTATTTCACCATCAGGCCCAAATTATATTTTAGGTGGTTGACTGTGTGATATGGGAGATTCAATAGCTACATATGTTTGTGGGATGACCAAGGCATGAACAACTTCTGGTCATTCGACTTCAGGATTCAGATGTTCTGGAAAAGAAGAGACAGGGCATGGATCAAATTCTGGTTGAACAACGTCGGGTCCAAGAGGTATGGTCTCACTGATTGGATGGATCGTGACCACGGGTAGCTGTGAAGACTCTATTTCGACAACAGTAGACGAATCAGGATGTGTAGAAATAACTTGAGCTAACTCTGGTTTATGGGAAAATGATGTTTCACCAGAGGTACGAATTGTACTTGATTCGGTAGATCATGATCGCCTTCGCCTACTAGAAGTAACTTCTGGTGGTAAAGGTGGTTTTAACGCTAATCTACGCGAATGAAGGGGGAAAGGATTTTGTTCTTCCACGATTACTGATTTATTTTAACCAAAAATAAATAAATAAAATAAAAGGGTATTGCTAGGCAGAAGGGTTTACCAAGAAACTTTGAACTTCATAATACCTCCCGGTGAACCAAGAAGTACCCAAAAGCAATCTCCTCGAATGCTGTGTTCGGTGTATCACAATTTACAAGGTGGCTGACTCGGTTCACTATGGATGGATAGCACCTAAAATTTGTCCTCCAAAATATACCCAAAAGTACGTGGAGGACCAAGTCCATATTATCTCTGTTTGATGCGAAACCACATAGTGAGAGCAACCCTTTATACTTATCGTACTGTAACACCGCCGATATACCCGAAAGTACGTGGACGAGCTATGATATACTTACGTACATGGAGTGAGGTATTACACTCGGAATGTATCACAAACAAGTTAACGAAAACTGCTATGTTTTACGACGCTGGAACGCGTCTCTAGCCTAGACCTTCTAAATGCTATCGTTATGGTTCCAATGCTTTGTTAGGTAAATTGAGATTAATTTTATGTTGACCTTGCTTAAAAATTTTCCTTTCAAAGGTTCACCGCGATGACGTATTGGAAAATTCCTAAAATGCAACTAAGAATGATAAGCAATCTTTCAATTTTAGTTTTTCAATGAAAATCCTAGCTACTAGAGGGAAAGAGCAAACAATTTATGAGCAAACAAATAAAAGAACACAAACTAAATATAGATTTCCTAATTGTTCGTTTTGCAAAACACACAAACCACTACATGCAAATGCAGATTTTTCTTTTCAGTTCCTTTAATGTTATGAATGAAAAAAAGAAACTAAGTGCACTAAATCAATAAGAACAAATGCCTTTTACTTTTGAGAAATGAGGAACATAAACAACAATTTCTCTTTTGAAGGAAAAATGAGGAATGAAACAACAATTTATATTATCAGGAAACGAATATTTTACGACAATTTCCTTTTTCAAAAGAAAATGGATCTAATGCGACAACAAAAATACTTTGAAATTAACTTGCCAATGATAAAGAAAAATGCTTTAAACAAACATTGAAAAAATTTTCTTTCAAATGAGGAAGAGGTAGATGAATTCACTGGTCAATATGAGGCCTAGGATTTTCAAAACACAACAGCAAACAAACTGAAACAAACTACAAAGACAAATTCAAGGGAATTTGGATGGTTTCAGGAGGCAACGCAGTGTCTAAAGAGAGACAGTGGTTTGCAACGCAGGCCTGAAAGGGAGACAATGCTATGCAAAGCACTGTGTCCTATCCAAGAGTGCATTGGGCGCAGTGTACAAAGAAAAACATAGTTGTTTAAAACACTTATTTTGCAAATTTGGATCTTAAAAAGCCTAATCTTTGTGAGTAACAACTATTGGGTGAATAAACAGAGAAAATCAGAGGCTAAAACACCTAGGATAAAGAGTAATTTCCCCAGTGGAGTTTCCAATTTGTTAGTGCATAATTGTGAATTACGGATAAAACACGCTTCCCTAGACAGGTGCTAATCTAGAAAAATAGATTAAAGACTATATGACTACTTTTCCTAACAAATAACAGACACACAGAATGGATTAGAGGCTTACTTGGAATCCAAGCGCTTCCAAATGGTTCCTTCTATCGCTTCCGTTGTAGCTTCAAATTCCAGCCGGCTGTGCAAAATATTTCCTGCAAGAATGAACACTAAACAACAGAAGATAGCAATAATACAGATGTCTATTCAAGTTATTTTGCTAAATCAGTAAATCATAAACCATATAAATCAACTAAGATCTTTCAATATGGAAAATCAAAGCCAATATAGATGCATATAGGGAAAAGTAAGTTGTATTCTTTATTAATGAAAGAAGGGGAGGTTACAACCAAATGACTGATTTAGTGTCACCATCTCCAACAGTATCCAAACCTCATCAAAATGTAGATATCTCCAAAAATATGTTACTCAAATCAATCTCCTCAATGAAAATCCACCAGCATTTCTCTACACAATTTCTCCCTTCTCAAACACTAAGATTTGTGCTCAATTTATAGAGGAGCTGAGGTAGTTTTACAATCAATGACTTTCCAATAATAGGCAAGACATGTTTCCAATCTTGTAGATGTCAAATGGACACATGGATTCGAATTTTGGCACATGTGAACTCTTCTAGAAGGCACTGGCCAAGTGGAGATTCTGGAACACTGAGAATTTTTCTCCCAATGTGACCAACGCACCCATAGATGTCGGGAAGTGCTTTGCAGAGCAGCGTTGCATAGGTCTACCTGCATATGCAATGCACTTAGTCCCTTTAGAGGCAGCGTTGGTGAGCTCTCATATGATATATTATAAACTTCAAACTTTGGAAACCTTTGCAGATGAAAGTCTTTGATTTATTTGTCTTTTTCTTTGTCTTAAGGCATATAGCAATTGAAATGTTAGGGCATGATAGACCCTATACATTGGTCCTGGAGATGGTGCCCAGTTAACCAGGTCATTGGGAATGATGCCCAAATTAACCTATAACAGTAACCCTCACTAGTTCATGGGGCATGCTTATATTATTGTTTCTATTGAATATTTTACCAAATGGGCTGAGGCGATGCCTACATATGCTACTGATGATAAAACTGTGGCTCAATTTCTCTTCAATCATGTTATTGCTCGGTTTGGAGTCCCTCAAGCCATCATCACTGACCATGGCTCTCATTTTCTCCACTACATGATGGCTGAGATGACGTCTTAGTTGGGCCTACGCCATGAAAAATCAACTCCATATTACCCTCAGGGAAATTTCCAAGTTGAAGCAATTAACAAAGTCTTAGTTACTATGCTTCAACGCACTATTGGGATGCACAAGTCAAACTGTCATCTCATGATTTTTTCAGATCTTTGGGCTTACCGACCATCGGCCAAGAATGCTACTGGATTCACTCATTTTTAGTCAGTATATGGCCTTGAAGCAACATTTTTGTTTGAATGTGAAATTCCTTCACTCAAATTAGTTGTTGAATTGCTTCCGAACACCTCACCAGAAGAGGAATGTCTCCTATATCTAGAAAGGCTTAATGAAACTCATCGCTTCGCCACTTTAGTTATTGAAGCTAAGAAGAAATGGGTCAAAGACCATTTTGATAAGACTGCTTCTCCACATGCCTTCTCTGAAGGAGACTTGGTCCTTCTCTATGACCAAGCACACGATAAGCGTGGAAAGGAAAATTCGAACCAATGTGGCATGGGCCATACATCGTAAAACATGTTTTGCAAAAAGGGGCCTATGAGCTAATTGATTATGAAGGTAATCCTTTGGATAAGCCCCGAAACGAGCTTTATCTGAGGAAGTATTATGCATGATTTTATTGTGTAATTACTTTTGCACATTAGTGTGCTTTTCATTTTTGTATAGTTTTGGTTTGGTGTGCTTTTGCAAGCGGTTTTCCTGCTTATCTTGTTTTACTTGATTTGCAGACGTCTTTAACTCCTTATGTCGGTTTCACTAGTGGTGCCTGTCGTAGTACTCAAAATTTATCTTCTGTGACATGGGTTATCTCTGACCCTAATGGTGAGTTAGTAGATCTGCAATGTATATGGTTAGGTCGTACAACCAAAAAATTTGTTGATTACAATGCGGTTATTGAACGTCTGTCAGAAGCAATCACTCTTGGCATTAGAGAATTGGTTGTAAACCTGGATTCGCATCTTGTTGTCCTAAATCTCAATGGGAAATATTCCGTCAGACACCTTCAAATTTTGAGAATGTATCTGCGTGTTCGTCTTTTAGAAAGGAATTTTGATTACATTACATATCAGCACATTGCACGACACATGAATAAAATAACAGATGCATTGGCTAATTATGTTCTAGATAGACATTTGCGAAATTTGTAAAACTATTATCATCATTACACCATGTATAAAAACAAGAAAATATAGCACACACACACACACACACACATATGTGTGTGTGTGTGTGTGTGTGTGTGTGTCATTTTGGTTTGCAAATAGTTTTCAAGTACATCATAACCCCAAAAAATATATGTTCTGGTACATAGTGAGACTCATAGGTCTCAACAAGACTACAAATGTAGAAATCAAAACTAGACTAATCAGCATGGTGGTCGCGGTAGCAGGCCACTGCTTGAATGACTCGAGTCAGCAGTTGGTGAATACGATCAGACACCCCTACGGTATGCCTCTGATAACGACGGGGAATATCCTGAACATGAGCAGATTCCAGAATCCCAGTAGTCAAAGCATCTAGATTTTGAGCAATCTCTTCTTCAACATATACTCCCTCCTCATATGGAGCAGCCTCAAACTCCCTCGCTACTCTTATAGCGACAGGGGACATCTCATCTAGTCTCTTTGGTCCGATATTTGCGACACATAAGTTTAAATGTCATAACATATATATATATATATATATATATATATATATATATATATATATAAACATGCAAAATATAACAAAAAACATGTTTTACGTCTATCATCCCAATTCTCACCCTCTGGAAGCGGTAGATCTGGATCACCGTGGAAATCAGTTCGAGAGTACGACCAATCCTCCATGACAATAAGCTGATGCCTTAGCCATAAAAAGAAGGTAGGTTTGTATTACATCTCCTTCCCACCTCCTGAACGAGGCATCAGTTCAGCCCATCTCATTAGACGTGGATCCTGTGGTGCCGACACGACTACTTCCGCCCACTGGAATTGGAACAATGGTACCTGTTCCAAGAAGATTGCTGTCAAGATTTATCCAGACCCAAACTGCTTCAGTCGACCGTTCTTACACTTTTTGAGTTGTTTCTTAATGTTTTCCAGCACAACTTCTACCCAATTAAAAATGGTAGGCGACATATAGTCCATGACAGTTTGCAATTGAGACTTGGTAGCCTCATGCGGTGCTTGTGCCCTGACAACACGTGTAATGGTGAATAATATTTCTTTGAGTGGAAAACTATTCACACTACTTATCGCTATCTTCCCACTAGAAGATTTCGTCACCTCTGAACATGCCCTCCCTATGAGAATATCCATACTTTCGCTCATGATTCAGGCCCCAGTCAGACGTGCTCGTGCTCCTCAACGTTATAGGCCGGTGATGAAGTAAATATCGGCCACTTCAATTTCGAGCTCTTGGTCACTAATAATGAATTTCTCCCATCCCATATCCCAAATGCTTATCAAGTATTGCAGTAGTTCTGGCTGTGCCTTAAGCCAGAGGTCATAAATAATTTGAGGAGTGCGTAGTTCCTCAAGGTGGCAAGGCAATCTCAATTTTCCATAGCTGCTCTATCTACTTTGTCGTGATCTCTCTCTTTCCACTCAATCACCATGATTTCTCAGTCTTTTCCTTCTTTTCATAACATTTACACGGCTACTTCTCAGTATCCATTCTTGGAAATCAATTTTAAATGAAGTTTTTTTGATATTTTTTAGTGCTTTTCACGCTCTGTGATCGGTGCGGCTGTTTTAAAAAAATTTGCACCGATCGACGCTCAACCCATGTTAAAAACAACAGGCTGACGCGATACCGATATGAGGTCGCTATGCCAATCCACCGCGACACTAGGTTCAAATTTCGTCTCCAAAAAATTACTATGTTGTGTAAAAAATAGTCAAATAGGTATGAAAATGCAGAGAATGAGTGCGACTACTACCTGGTGTTGACGACTCGTCGATCAACCTCCTGTATCTCCCACAATATGCTCCTGAAGAATTGAAGTAAATAAGGGTATAAACCTCTTCCAAAAGTTATGAAGGTAAAAATTAAAAATGTGTTTACTTTCCTCATTTTTTTATAAGTGTTCAAAGTCACTTTTAGGGTTTTTGTCATATCTTAATATATTTTAATGACTTTTACCTTCAAAATAGATAATGGGTTTATTCTTGTGCAACAACAGGGTTAATTTCTTCATAGATGACATGTACACGAGTTCCAGTTTTTTACTTTTTTGAGACTCGGTAAAAATAAATGAAAAAGTCACCCCTTGGAGTCATCTTTCAGCTCTTTTCTAACTCTCTAACCGTGAAAATATTGCCAAGTTCAAGTCATTTTGAACTCGTTAAAGTGCATGAAACGTCATTTACCCAGTATGCGTTTACCCCTTTTTTCGGGATGGGATAAATTATTTACGAAAAAGGAATACCTTGGTCAATCTCGGCTAAGAGGTTCTCTCATACTTTGTTTTCTACCTTTTTGGGTTTGAGGGACTATTTACGAAAAGGGCCATCTGGAGTTTTCTTTTCGCCTCTTTTCAAACTATTTAGACATGAAAAGGCGCCGAGTTCCATCTTTGTCAAACTCGTTAAAATTTAACAACATTGGACCCATCACCATGACGACATCGAGTTCCTCCTTCTTAGGGCTCGTAAAATGTACTAGGATGGATTTTTCCGAAGGAAAAAATTATATCACAAGCATATGCTATCCCCTTCAAGCTTGTATTAAAAAATAATTGGGGTACTCGCCAGAAATGGCGGGGGAAAATTGAAGTATTTATCAGTTGCGTTGGCAGTATGTCACTCTTGAACATGACAAATCCTCTGTTTTGTGTCAGGTTGGGGACATCCTACATTCGTCACTTTTCCTCCATGGGTTTGAGAAATATGTTTGCCTCTCATTCAATTACCAATTCGTCAACATGACCTCTGATTCCATTTGAGTCAAATACTGCCAAGCTCCAGATTCGTGTCGCCAATATGTTCAAGAGAAGTTCCTTTTGCGTCTTATCACTTGCATGGTTCTCTATTCACTTTCATCATTATCTTATTGCCTTTCTCTTGTGTCGATGATGTGGGACACATTATGGCCCTCCTTCGGTGGATCGCTTCGTGTCAAATTTAACTCATTATCCAAGAAGTAGATCTAGAGATCCCTTTTTAGTACCTTAGAGCCTGCATACCCTAATGGTAGGTTGTTCACGTCCGATGACAGGTTCACATCACTGGCCTTCGATCGGATGATTTCACGAGTGTTCGAAGTCAACTCCTTATTCGCATCCTGTGGATTGTATTGCTAGTACCTTGAGGTCCATTGTCATTATTAGTGGTCTCTCTCACACCTGTTAATAATTTACATCATCGACTGGTAATCAGGCGATTTTCTTGCATGTTTGACTTCAACTCGCTCATTCACATGCTTGAATTTGTACTTGGTCGGGTCATGGTGGAGCGCAAGAACCTGGGTTTTGTCTTATAAAGTCCAAGTTGTGAGGTGATATGTATTATTCATGATTGCACACATGACTCTTTTATCTAGATGCCTGCGACGATACCTGAGTCCATATTTATGATCCTCTTTATTGCTGGATGGCTGTGACCATACCACGGATCCTGTTTCATGATCTCTTTTATGGATGGTTACGTACATAGCTCATGTCATGTGTTTATCTCAAATATTTTAGTTATGTGTATATGTGCTTTATTTTGCTGGTTTTCTGACGACGACATCTTGGTCCTGGCACGTACTCGTAAAGAATTTCACCCCTCACTCTCATTCGACCTTCATGCTTTAGGGGGCATCTGTTATACAACAATTTTTCACTGTCCCTGTACTCCTTGTTCCCTAATCCTGGAAAAAGTTCAACAGTGATCCCTGTGTCTATTTTCCATCATGAAAATGTGTCATTATATCCCTTATAATATACTAAACAAACTCTCTATTAACCATTCCTAGATTAGCTCCTTAAAAACATGTTAATTTGGAGTGGCGCGCCCTCTGTTTGTCTCACTCGCGCTGATGCCTCATATTAAGACTGGAGCTACGCTGATCGGCACTGGAATGGAATTTATACCCACGTCGATCCACTTCTGAAAGGTTTTTAAACATGGATACGAAGCTTCGAGATCTGGAAGCTTCGTGGGCGGAGAGATGGTTGTTTGTTCATGGGGATAGGGCTAAGATTCTCCCTTTGGGTTTCTTGTTCCTACAAAAGAGGTACCACCCAAGGAGATAAACTATTTCCCCACCTTAAGTGGATCCATGTTGCCTCTCCCTTCACTATAAAATGTACATCCTCCCATACCTCTTCTAGTTAGAACAAAGATAGAAGAACAACAAAGAGAGAATTGTTGCTATAGGCATTGAAGGAGAGTTGAGACCTTTGGCCTTTTCATATCAAGTTGAAACAAGCGCTTTGGAGACATGCCCGGATCTGGACCCATTGAAGGAGAGCTACGACATCAAGGCGCGGGTTGTAACTCCCCCTCTCTATATTAATATGATACAACTCATTCTTACTTTACACTCTTGTCTATGATGTATGATTTAATTTCTAGTAATCCTTGATCAACTAGATAGATTTTTTATGTGAAATACATGTTGTGATTTCACGTTTTTTGTTGTTTGATCTCTTGTGTAGGTAACTAAGTGCTAGCGACAACGAGGATCTAACTAAGAAATGCAAAGGATCAGAGGACTCAAGTGAGGAGCAACATTAGATCAATAGGTAATCTATATATGATTTGTGTCCATTTTCAATCTAGGAAAGTAGGCATTATAATGTTCCCTGATATTACTAGACCCATCCTAGGGCTAGAGGGATCGTCTCTGTCTACAAAGAGGATTTTCCTGCAGAAAAATGTCACTAAAAGATTTGGTGGACTTTACTGCTATAAAATGAGCTACCTTGCTCAGCTTATCCACCACCACCATCATTGCATCGTGTTGCTTGGTGGTTCTGAGTAATTTAGTAATGAAATCCATATAAATTACTATAGGTTTTAACCCTGTACAGAAATATCTAGGAACGAATCTTTAAAAAATAGAAAACAAATAATAGCGAGAGCATAAAACATAAAACAGATAAACACAAAGATTTTCCCCTGGATCCCTAATCGAGATGACCAACTTGATTTTTCATTATATTCCTTTTAGAGTTACAACACATATATATATCCATGTCGAAGCATACATAAACCCCAATCCATTAACCCTGGATTAGAACATAACCATAGTTCCTTTGACTGGATCTACAAAATACCAGGGGTCGAAAACCATCATGCCCCCAAAACCATGTGCAAACCGATGCACAAAACCATGGGCCAGTCCGCCCACCGAAAAATAAGGTCCAATTTTTTTTTCTCGGGGCGCTGCCCTGGACCCTGAACATGGGGGGCTGCCACCCCCCTATGACCCCCCTGCTGCACCCGACGCAACATACATGGCGGTCTATCGCCCCCCCGCGCGTGAGTAGTCGTGGAAAGAATATAACACATACCCAACATTCTCCCACTTGTTGTTTTATTTCTGCAGGGGACCATAGGAGAGTTGAGTCATTATTCCAGCTTTTCAACACCCATTATTTCTCTACACCAAGAGAACTTCTAAGTGCTCACAGACTTCGTCAATGCATCTGAAACATTCTTCAAAGTGTCCACCTTTACCAGAAACACCCTTTTAGCCTCAACCATATATCTCACAAAGTGATATTGAACATCAATGTGCTTTGTCTTTGAATGATAAGTAGGGTTATTAACCAAGAAAATTGCACTTTGGCTATCACAGTCTATCCTAATAGCTTGCTGCACCAACCCCATACTTGAACACAATCTCTGCAACCAAACTGCTTCCTTGCTTGCATGAGTGGCTGCCATGTATTTTTCCTCTGTAATTGAAAGAGCCACTACATATCGTTTTTACTCATCCAAATGACTGCACCTCCAAATAGGCTAAACACATACCCACTTGTAGATCTTCTTTGGTCCAGATCTCCAGCCCATTCCGCATAAAAAAAACCACGAATGTTCAACACTCTTTCCAATCCTGGTCTTCCCTAGTAGCACAAGCCATAATCACTAGTGCCACACAAATATCTGAAAACCCGCTTCACTACTGTCCAATGATCCTTCCCTGGGTTTGACATAAACCTGCTCAATACTCCCATTGCATATGCAAAGTCCAGTTTAGTACATACCATTGCATACATCAAGCTACCCACTGCACTTGCATATGGAACATGGGACATATCCTCCTCTTCTTCTTGTGTCTTGGGACACTGTTCAACAAACAACTTTACACCTACAGGAATAGGAACATTCACTGGTTTACTATCCTGCATATTGAACCTCTGCAATATAGTCTCGACATACTTCATTTGGTTTAACCAGAGCTTCCTCTTTGCTCGATCCCCCTTAATTTCCATGCCCAAAATATAGTTTGCAGCACCAATATCCTTCATGTCGAATTTGGAGAACAATTGGGTCTTCAAATCTTGGATAATTTCTTTGTCATTTCCAATCAAAAACATATCATCCAAAATTACCTCCCACTTCTGTTCCAAAATGGGGATAGGCTACAACAATCATGTCGGATGCTTGCACTCGACCTTTACCTACTGGAATTTTGTGCATTTTTCCACGAAATCAACCACTTCCTTCTTCAAATTTGGTTAGTAATATTATTTTTTAATGGTCATAAGGGTATTTTGATACCCTAGATGGATTGAATAAGGTTTAACATGGAAATATTTCATTAACAATATTTTTACTTCATCACTATTTGGCACATAAATTATGTTTTAAAACCTGATTAGGTCATCCTCGGTGAGGTGATATTCTTCAATTTCGCCACTTTGTACAATTTTTCTTTCACTTGCTGATATTTTTCATCGTGTTTCCTGTCACTTTTGACTTTTTATATCAAGTATGTTGTATAAGAAATTAAAACTGCCAACTGATTTACTTGAATTCTTATGCTCAAAGCATCATCAACCTTGTTTTCTTTATTTTTTATGTACTTTATTTCAAATTCAAATTCTCTAAATGTGGCTAGTTATCTTTCTTTCTTAGCATTCAAATTGTGTTGACGAAACAAATACTCGAGCCCACTATGGTCTGTCATGAGTGTAAATTTCATGGCAAGGATATAATGCCTCCACATTTTGAAGGCATGAATGATGACAACCAATTATAAATCACGGGTTACATAATTCACCTCATGCTCATTTAAATTTTTGGACTCATAGCATACTAATTTCCCTTCCCGCATTAAGCTCCACTGAGTCCCTCTTTGCAGACATTTGTACACACCACGAAATCCTTGTCAGGATCTGCAATTCTCAGCACTAGTGCATTGGTGAGAAAATACTTTAACTACTCAAAGCTTTTTGCACATTATGCATCCCACTCAAATATTTTTCCTTTCCTTTTCAAGGTTGTAATGGGATGGCCTATCTGGGAGAAGTTATAGACAAATCTCCTGTAATATCTTTCCAATCCCATGAATGATCTAACCTCATCCACATTCTTTATATTTTGCCACTCCATTATGGATTTCATCTTTTCAAGGTCAACTGAGATTCCTTCCTTGGAGACGATATGCCGCAAGTAATGTACCTATGATTGGAAGAAATCACACTTGCTAATATTTTCATAGAGCTTGTACTCCCCTAATAATTGTAACACTATAGCCATATGCTTTTCATGCTCTTCTTCTGTCTTTGAATACACCAATATGTCATCAAGAAACACAATGACAAACTTGTCCCAATAAGGACGCAACACACTGTTCGTCAGACACATGAACATGGCAGGGGCATTGGTAAGCCCAACAGGTACCACTACGAACTCATAATGCCCATATATTATCTTGAAGGCAGTTTTGTGAATGCCTTCCTCCTTGATTCTTCCTCGATGATAGCTTGACCTCAAGTCGATTTTGGAGAAAACAATTGCTCCCCTTAATTGATCAAAGAGATCATCAATCCTTGGTAATGGGTACCTATTTGTGATGGTCACCTTATTTAATTGTTTGTAATAAATGCATACTCTAAGTGTTCCATATTTCTTCTTTACAAACAATATTGATGCTCCCCATGGGGACACACTTGGCCTTATGTAGCCCTTGTAAAGAATTTCCTTTAACTGCAATTTCGGCTCAACCATTCTCAGGTGCTCATCCTATATGGCACCCTATATGTTGGTGTTGCTCTAGATACCATCTCAATAAATAAATATATCTCTTTGTGAGGAGGTAATCCAGGTTTCTCTATTGGAAAGACATTTTCATACCACTGCAAAACACGGTACCTTTGTAGTAATTCAACTTCCTAATATTATATTTCTTTGTCAGCTTTCTCGTCCTTAGAAACATTCAGTGCAAATAGTGTGCATCCCTTTATGATGTTGCATTTGGCTTACATAACAATGATCAACCTTACTGAAATGAACTTTTCCCTACCTTGCAGTATTCGTTTTTCTCCTTGTTCATCCAAGCATTCAATTTATTTTTCATAGAAATATACCTTGGTCCGATGTAAATACGACTAGTCCATGCCCAACAATATTCCATACACACCTAATGGAAATACATTCAAATGGTCCATTATGGGCATGCCACCAAGCTTGAATACACAGGACCTTAACCAATGGTTGATCCTTATATTTTTCCCAGTTTCCAATCGAACCAACCAAAGTTCTTCCTGTAAATCCTTGCCCAAACCACATTCCTCAACAAGCTCCATGCTAACATAGCTATAGTTAGAACATAGATCAATTAAAATAGAAGTAATTTTATCTTGCAACTTACCTTCCATATCAATGATGGATACTTGATGATCTTCTTGGCATTTGTCCACTGCGACATAAATCCTTGGCATACTTTGAGCTACTTCTCCCGTCGTGCAATCCTCGTGAGCACTGTAAATGTTTGGTTTGACATTCCGTTGATTTGAAAAATCTCTTCTTCTTTGATTCTCACCACAAGTCCAAAATTTGGGCATCTCTCGGCCTTACAATTTGTGTTGTTTTGACACCAATTGATACACATTTTTCTTAATAAAAACATTGGCTTTCTGCTGATACTATCTTGTATGCAATAGGTGCTTACCTTCTCTCCTTTCTGAGCTTTTATTTGGCCAATTATTCTTATGTACAACATTTCTTTTGGCCTGCCAATTAATTTTAATATTAAGTCTATGTTTTTCTTGCTCATAACAGTGTTCTAGCTTCTGGATAACATCTTTCAGGGTTTGGGGTTCCAGTAACTAAATTTTATCTATGAATTCCATAGGCAACCAAATTACGAATCTCTAAATTTTGGATTTTTCATCCTTGATATATGAAACATACGTAAATAGTTCTAAAAACTTGTTGACATACTCATCACTAGTTAACTGGCCTATTTTTAGTTCATAGAACACTATGGCCTTACCACCATAATAGCGTTTTAGACAAGTATTTCTTTCTAAATAGCTTCTCAAAATCATCCCAGGTTAATTATTTCTCAAAAATGGCTCTAACATTATTAAAGTCCTCCCACCATATGTTGGTTTTTCCTTTTAAGCTATAGGTGGCGACTCTAGCTTTCATATTCTCAGAATAGTCATGTATCTGAAAAAAAATTTCATTCCCAGTAGCCAAGCTTCTATGTCCTTTGTTTTCTTCATATCCTTATCAAATGTGAGTGGCTTGGCTTTCTTAAACTCCTTAGGAATGTGATCCTTTCCTTTTCTTCCTAAATGATGATGATGGTAGTGGTGAGAATGGTGGTGCCTCTAGGAAGAAAAACTAGATGGTTTGCTATAATAATGCACCTGTGTGCTAGTTCATCCCCTTGGAGTGTAGGTTTTAACCCTATACAGAAATTATCTGCAAACAAATCTTACAAAATAGAAAATAAACAATAGCAAGCATAAAACATAAAACAGATAAACACAGAGATTTTCCCCTGGATCCCAGATCGGGATGACCAGCTTTATTTTTCATTATATTCCTTTTAGTGTTACAACACATATATATATACATGCCGAAGCATACATAAACTCCAATCCATTAACCTTGGATTAGAACATAACCGTAGTTCCCTTGACTGGATCTACAAAATACCAGGGGCCGAAAACCATCATGCCCAAAAACCATGTGCAAACCCATGCACAAAACCATGGGCGGGTTCGCCCACTGGAAAATAAGGACCAATTTTTTTTTTCCGAGGTGCTGCCCTGAACCCTAACAGGGGGGGCCACCCCCCTCCCTGTGACCCCCCCGTACGTTGCGTCCAGCGCAACGTTTGGGGGGGGCTATCGCCCCCCCTGTTATCCCCTCACACGTGACTAGTCATGGAAAGAATATAACACAAACCCAACATTCTCCCACTTGTTGTTTTCTTTCCACAGGGGGCCATAGGAGAGCTGAGTCATTAGCCCAGCTTTGCAACACCCATTGTTTCTCTACACCAAGAGAAATTATGAGTGCTCACAAACTTTGTCAATGCATCTGCAACATTTTTCAAAGTGTCCACCTTTACCAGCAACACCCTTTTAGCTTCAACCATATATCTCACAAAGTGATATTGAACATCAATGTGCTTTGTCTTTGAATGATAATCAGGATTCTTAGCCAAGAAAATTGCACTTTGGCTATCAAAGTCTATCCTTATAGCTTGCTGCAACAACCCCATATTTGAACACAATCTCTGCAACCAAACTACTTCCTTGCTTGCATGAGTGGCTGCCATATATTATGCCTCTGTAGTTGAAAGAGCCACTACAGACTGTCTTTTACTCATCCAACTAACTGCAACTCCAAATAGGCTAAACACATACCCACTTGTAGATCTTATTTGGTCCATATCTCTAGCCCAGTCTACATCAACAAAACTACGAATTTCCAACACTCTTTCCAATCTTGGTCTTCCCTGGTAGCACAAGCCATAATCACTAGTGCCATGCAAATATCTAAAAACCCGCTTCATTGCTGTCCAATTATCCTTCCCTGGGTTTGACATAAACCTGCTCAATACTCCCACTACATGTGCAATGTCTGGTCTAGTACAAACCATTGCATACATCAGGCTACCCATTGCGCTTGCATATGGAACGCAGGACATATCCTCCTCTTCTTCTTGTGCCTTGGGACACTGTTCAATGGACAGCTTTGTACCTACAAGAATCTAAACATTCACAGATTTACTATCCTGCATATTGAACCTTTGCAATATAGTCTCAACATACTTCCTCTGGTTTAACCAAAGCTTCCTCCTTGCCCAATCTCTCTTAATTTCCATGCCCAAAATATAGTTTGCAGCACTAGAATCCTTCATGTCGAATTTGGAGAACAGCTGGGTCTTCAAATCTTGGATAATTTCTTTGTCATTTCCAATAAACAACATATCATCCACATATAAGACCAAATAAATAACACTGTCACCACTTAATTTAAAATAAACACAATGATCCTCCTTGCTTCTGGTGAGGCCAAGTCCCTGTATATAGGTATCAAATTTTTGATACCACATCCTTGGCGACTATTTTAACCCATACAAATACTTCTTTAACTTGCATACCAGCTCTTTCTTCCCATTTACCATAAAGCCTTCAGGTTGTTTCATGTAGATCTCATCTTCTAGATCCCCATGAAGAAATGTTGTCTTCACATCCATCTGTTCTACCCCAAAATCAAATGTAGCAACAACAGATAAAAGTAATCTAATAGAAGTAACTTTGGCAACAGGAGAAAAAATATCACCAAAATCAATTCCCGACACCTGGGAATAACCTTTTGCTACCAACCGAGCTTTGTATTTCTCCACCTTGCCTTCTACATTCATCTTCTTCTTAAACACCCATTTGCTCTCGATGGGCTTCCTTCCAGCCGACAACTCCACCAGATCCCATGCCTCATTTTTATGCAAGAATGCCATTTCATCAACCATGGCCTCCTTCCAGAGTTTTCCATCCTCTAAATATACTACCTCCCTGACGGTTCTGGGATCATCATCACTTATAGTTAAAGAAAATTTTTAACAGAAAGCAGATGGACTATACCTTTCTGGTTGTCTTGTTTCCCGAAATGATCTTCTAACAATTGGAGTTATTGGATCTTCCTCTTCTCAGTCTTCTTCTGTTGTAGAGTCTGATTCATCCTCCTTTAGCTCAAACTCTATCTTCTCAGGTTCCTTTGGTAGGAATTCATGTTTAACAATATCTTTCACCTCTCTAAACACCACATCTTGGTTGTACACAACCTTCCTTGTTTCCGGGTTCCAAAACTTGTAACCCTTTAAACCATCCTTATACCCAATAAAGATGCACCTTTCAAATTTATTATCCAACTTGCTCCTTTTCTCCTTTGGAACATTTACATATGAATCACATCCAAATACCCTCAAATGTGAAAGAGAGGGTTTCTTACCAGTCCATACCTCATGTGGAGTCTTATCCTCCAACGTTGATGAAGGTGATCTGTTAACCAAGTAACATGCAGTCTCCACTGCCTCTTCCCAGAATTCTTGTCCTAACCTGGTACCATTGAGCATGCTTCTTGCCTTTTCCATCAACGTTCTATTCATTATTTCTACAACTCTGTTTTGCTGAGGTGTGTATGGAGTAGTCTTCTGCCATGCTATACCACACTTCTTACAGAAATCTTCAAATTTCTTCTTGCAGAACTCCCCACCATTATCTGTCCTCAGGACCTTTATCTTCTTCTATGTCTGGTTTTCCACCAGAGCCTTAAATCTTTAAATCTGTTAAAGAATTTAGATTTCTTCCTCAATAAATATATCCATGTTCACATAAATCAAAATCTAGAGAGCTATTAGACATACCTTCTACCATACCATTTCCATGCAATATCTGAAGGCACTTCTCTCCAATATGTCCAAGCCTTTGATGCCATAGCATGGTCTTTTCTCCAGAGACTGCTAGGCTTTCCGCTCCACTTTCGGGAACCACAGAACTGTTGCACCCATCAATAACAGTGCTGCCCTGAATCTTGTACAGATTTCCAATACGAACTCCTCGCATTAATACCAGTTCTCCCTGAACCATCTTACAGGTATCTTTCTCAAACACTATTTTTACACCTGCATCATCCATCTTGCTTACAGAAATAAGATTTCTAGCCAATGAGGGAATGTGCAAAACACCAGGAAGTGTTATAATCCTTCCACCTTGCAGCTTCAGCTTGAATTTTCCACGTCTGATGATTATGACCTTCCTATCATCACCTAAGAAGACATCACCGCCATCATATTTCTCATACTCACAGAACCACTCCCTATGGGGAGTGAAGTGAAAGGATGCACCCGAGTCAATCAACCATGACTCATGATCTACATGTGTATTTGAAGAAGAAGCCAAATACACATCCCCACCTTCATCCAAGGTGGTTTTTGCCTCTGCAGAAGGAGCATCATCAAATCCATTTCCTTTCTCAGGAGCTTTAGATCTGCAGTCCTTTTTGTAGTGCCCTTCCTTTCCGCATTTCCAGCACACCTTTACAAACTTTCCAGGAGATTTAGATCTCCCTCTAGATTTAGATCTCCCACTCGAAACCTTATTCTTGTTTATGTTTTGGGACCTTCCTCGTACAAATAAGGCATCTCCATTATTACCCTCCATATTTCTCCGTCTCATTTCCTCTGACAGCAAGGCTAAGACAATGTCATCAAAATTCAAGGTAGTTGTATTGCTACCTATTGCAATAACCAGACTGTCCCATGAATTTGGTAGAGAACACAACAAACTGATGCACTTATCTTCATCTGAGATTTTAATATCAACAGATGACAGCTGACTTACCATAGTATTGAAGGCGTTCATATGCTCTGTCATCGAGTCTCCATCCTTCATCCTCAGGTTATACAACTTTTTCCGCAGGAACAATTTATTCACCAGAGACTTAGATTGGTACAAAGTCCCAAGTTTGTCCCACAAGGTCTTCGTCGTAGCTTCCCCAGATACATTCAACAATACTGAATCTGAGACACACAACCGTATTGTGCTCTTTGCCTTCTGATCCAGTTTATTCCAGTCTTCATCTGACATTGCCGTTGGTTTAGTACCTGGATCTACCGCGATCCACTGGTCCTTATCCACCAGCAGATCCTCCATCTTGAGCTTCCAAAACTCAAAACTCTGACCATTAAATTTATCGATCTCTATCTTCCCACCGCTCACCATCCTCTTTCACCACAAGAATCGACCCCGCAGATCTCCCACTGAACAGGGTCTACCTCAAGCCCGAGCAAAAAACCCCTCAACAGAAAAGGCGTCCCCTTGAAGCCGAAACTGCTCTGATACCAAATGTAGGTTTTAACCCTGTACATAAATTATTTGCAAACAATTCTTACAAAACAGAAAATAAACAATAGCGAGAGCATAAAACATAAAACAAATAAACACAGAGATTTTCCCCTGGATCCCAAATCAGGATGACCATCTTGATTTTTCATTATATTCCTTTTAGTGTTACAACACATATATATACATGCGGACGCGTACATAAACCCCAATCCATTTACCTTGGATTAGAACATAACCGTATTTCCCTTGACCAGATATACAAAATACCAGGGGCCGAAAACCATCATGCCCTAAAACCATGTGCAAACCCATGCACAAAACCATGGGCGGGTCTGCCTACCGGAAAATAAGGACCAAAATATTTTTTCGGGGTGCTGCCCTGGACCCCGACAGGGGGGGCTACCGCCCCCCCTTTGAACCCCCCGTACGTTTCACCCAGCGCAACATACAGGGGGGCTATTGCCCCCCCTGTTATCCCCCCGCACGTGACTAGTCGTGAAAAGAATATAACACAAACCCAACATGGAGTGCTCAAAGGTACATCTCCTGGCACAATGTCCTCACTTCCTCAACTGAGCCTCTTTTTGGACCTACCACCATATGTTATGTTGGTGTTTTATTTTGACTCATGAAGGATTTTCTTGTATCTATGACTAGCCCTCACCTCATATTGCCTTTACCTTTACCAATCCGAGAGACTTTGTAGGATGATTTCATTGATCTCTGTTTGCCTTTCTTGGGCTCTTAACAACCTCTCATTACCAACCTTAAAGCTTCTCACCTTAGCTCTCATGCTTCTCAAGGTGTACATCCAGTATGGGGAGTGATTCCCCCCCCCTGGTCAAATGATCTCTCTTACTCATTAGCTCTGACACAATCACTTCCATGTTGTTATTAATCAGAACTGTACTCAACCATTTCGGTCCTCATTGTTGTATTTACTCTATCTTAGGTCGTTTACGATGTGTTGTCAACCACACACATTGTTATACATTTCATGATAAATAAATAAACACATAATCATGACCATGAACTTGCATTCATGGTTCTTCCGTGGAGATTTATGCTATCACAAAATGACCATGTTAGTGTGCCAACATATTTACAAATCATATGCATCAAACATTCAATTCTGCAATCCTATCATGAGTGCATAATTAATAATAAACAACATATATATGGCCATGATCCTATTCTCACCAATCTATTGTCTATCAACAACCAAATAGTTCACATTAGCACAAGGTTACCGTCAAGGCATTGATGAATAGTTTAGACCAACTTTTAACACTTAAATAGTTACTTAGTAATTTTTCATAAATCATTATTGACTCGTGAGCCCATACAGTCCAAGAGTTGAACCTAGATGCTTGGACACCACTCTATAACAACACCCCTTACACAACACCCATAATATGAGGTAGTGTGCATACCCAATCTTCAAATTACCATTATGAAAATGGGGCATAAATTTTTTGACTATTCTGAAACTTCTCTAAACTCAGAGTACCCTTTATCATTGTGTGTGTCTCATCGATACAAATCTGGTGCTATAATTGTTTTCCTCAATCCGATCCCCAGATTGTGATATATTGCCTCCCAAAGGTTTTATCCTACCACCTCATCGGGTTGCCACGTGGCATTCCACCGTTGGCCTACATGGTAGTCAATATTTTATACCATTCGGGATCAACCTTCTCCACTTACGTGTAGAATCCCTTCATTGCATTAGACTGGATATGATGGTCATGGATTAACCATGATGTCCTGACACCTTCATCCTAGCCCTCCTTATATCTCTGGGACGACATCTAGAGACACATCATCCTGCTCTTTCCATGTTGTCGGATTATTAAGTATGCTTTTCCAATAACCTCCAAGGTCATTTTGTTAGGCTTACGTGTGGATGGTTTGTATAGCCTCCTCTCCCATTGGTATGTATTTCCACTCTTACTGCCACCACATGTTATCCCACGTCATCTTGCTTCCTTCACCCCAGAGCCTCCTTTGCTGCACCTCTTTGTTTCTTCGGGGTCATAGCATCAAGATAACCTAGCTGGCAGGATCACTTCTCCACCAATTGGATACGTTCCCCACTAGCATGGTATGACTTACGACATCTCGCTAGTTTCCTCCTGAGATTTATGATTGACTCCTTAATTTAATCTTTCAGGGTGGTATCTTCAGGCCTACGTGGTATGGTAGGTATCACCTCCACGAGTTACTATTTCTGATTGGTCCAAGTGGCTCCACTCCCTGCTTATGGGGACACTACTCTGCTTCCAAGTTGTATGTTTATCTGGCTCGAAACTATGTCACACCTATGGTTCTATTATGCCACTGCTTGGGGATATTTTGGGGTATACCCGTCAGGATAACTCTACATATGGGATAGTTATCGACCAATAGAACCACACAAATTGTGCAGGCCCTACCACACACCCACCTTATGTCATCCTGCAAGGCCTTTCCCGTTGAATTTGATTCTTTCGCTCTAGCGTTCCTCCAGGGTGAGACTTCTGGGGTGATGTCAGGTGACATCGTCCCACCTTTGTGTTCATAGTGCTTCCTAATGCACCTCCATCTCATCATTTAGAGCTAAAATTTTGAGCTTATGTGGATAATGTGCCACCGCTCTGACTAATGGAATAACTGTTGGGCGGAGGTCATCTTGTCGCATCATCCCGACACCTCGTCCCTCCAGTTCCTAACACGATTTCCCTTTTGGGTTCCACCTCTAGGCCTCATAAATGCGATTGTAACCAATCATGTTAGGGACAAATAAGCGCATTAATATGAGACTACCATGACTAGGTTTTTGATCAGTGCAAGGATAAGGTCCTCTCAAATTTCGTTATAAGGTTATGAATTTCCATTCTGCACCACTTCAAGTGTTGCCCTTGTCCTAACTAGGGAAATCCTTTCAACCTATGGGCTATGGGCCCGATCCAGATTTCGATCGACATTACAGAAGATTTCCCCAAATCCTCACTAATCGCTCCTCACTAGTTGATATGGCTAAAGCTCTGCTTCCGGGTTTTAGTAACTATTAAAAATCGCATCAATAATCGGTGGTGGTGATGGCGAAAGTAGCTTGCTAGTGCACCCCATGTGCTACCCCTCCTAAGCTTCGGTGAAGGCCAATCTAATGAGTTATTGGCCCTCAGATGTGCCTCACTCTATAATAAGGGCATTCTAGGGGCACTAGCATAGGCGCTTCTAAAACCCCACTCTATCGTGGAACTATAGTGAGTTCCTGAAAGGATTCACCTCGTCGACCACATGCAAAGGGTTCTAGAGTCCATGACAGGCTTGTAAGCAACCCTATGGCGCTATGCAGAAGCTTCTAGGGCTTGGCGAGATATACCCTGAAGATAGCGAAAGATATCCAGGCTATTGATAATGCATGGATGGCTAATATTTCCTTCATGGACTTCAAATATCCTTCCATTAAAAGGAAAATAACTTGTTCAACGTTAGCATGATTCCTTTAGCATAGGTTTAAGGGCTTATAGCCCAATGTAGGAATATCCATGTATATGTATAGACCCTGCCAAGCAGGCGATCTCTTATGTAATAATCTCTTGCTAATAAAAAATGGCATATGTGTCCAATGTTCCAAGTGTTGTTCCAGATCCTTATGGATCATTTTATTTCCTATGGAATTCATGGTGTCTTTATACACACACACACACACACGATGTTAACATTATGAATGATTATTCACCACAGGACATGATTCCAGTATGATTTTATGACACCATATTTGTATACAATGAATATATATTACATTCAATGCATCAAATTTCCTATGATCAACAACAACAGACATATCACATAGTACTTCATTTCTAGTTTAGAAACACATACTTAGTTTATTTAAAAATATCATTTTTTTCAGAGAAGAAACACACATACTGATATATTTAACATATCCATTAGTACCATCTCCCCACAGGGGTGAAACCACATGTTCATACATTGATATTCTCCCTATTTATTCAAAGATGCAATGCTAGTTCAACCATTATGTAATATAGATTCATTGATATTTAAAACAAGTGTAGGAGACTACTTATCTTAAAATTGTAGGGAAACTGAGTCAACGACAAAGAATCTCCACTTAACCATAGACAAATGCAACCACACTCACTTGCAACTGTCAACCCCAAGCTATATTATAATGTATGAGGGGGGTGCTTGCTTGAGGGAATTGATCACTGGCTACGAACTGAAAACATGGAATCTTAGAGGACCTCTTCCTCAATCCCACCATTTGAATGCTACTATATTCTTCAACACAAATGATTCTAGAGGATATCTACCTCATCCCAAGTGTGCACACAGTGATTCAATTCCTTCCAAGAAGTCCATAATCCACTATAACAGTAAGGAAGTAACCATAGTTCTTCAATCAAGTCTTCCTTTGATGTTGCTTCAGGATTAGCCTCTTCCCAAGTAATCCAGGGCTCCAGAGCCTGCTATCTCAACCCACAACCTCTAGGGACCCAAGTTTTTATAGGGCTCCAGAGATTACATCCCAACCCACAGCCTCCAGGGACCCAATTTGTTATAGGGCTCCAGATACTTTGTTTCAACCCACAGCCTCTAGGGGAATAAGTTGTTATAGGGCTCCAAAGATCCTATCTCAATTCACATCCTCCAGGGAACCCAAGTTGTTACAAGGCTCCAAATACTAGTAATTCAACCCACAATCTCCAAGGAATCTAAGGACCAATCCCCTTAAATTCTCTTCCTGTTGAATGATGCTCCAAGGTGGTGCCTTCTTCCAACTATTTCTCGCTTCCCTTCGTTATGCAGGGATTCTTCATCCTGATCCTTGTTGCCTTACTGGTCTCGTCTTCCGTAAATTTTTGTCCTATTTTCCTTGCTAAAGTTCTTTGGTGTATGGGAACGTGTCCTTTCTTTTGCAACTCATTTAATTTAATATCTAACCCATTAACATCATGCACCCACCAACCATTAATGGTTGTCTTAGAAGTTCAGGTTTCTTTCTCTGCACAAGAAAACCTCAATCATCCCAAGCAAGAAATCCTGCTCCCTCGATCTGAAATATGTGTCCCTTTGACTTTGGCCCCTTTTTAAATTTCACATATTTGTAAAAATATTTTCAATGCATTTTATGAGAGAATCATGGGTGGGGCTATCACACGAGGTATTTTTCATGGTCAAATTTTCTCAAAATATCGTACACATCTTTAAAATCATAAGTTTAAGTTGTTTAATTTGCAAAGATAAAGTGCCCAAGGGATTTTTCATAGTGGTGTATCCATTTATACATTTAAAAATGAACTTTAAACAATAATAAATCATGATCTTGCTAGAAATTGTATTGTGAGATTCTGGAAAAAAATTCATTTCGTCTATTAGTTAGAATGCTCCATTATATTCTTGAATGTTATATCAAATTATTTTTAAAATTTTCTTTTTCTTTTCCATAAGAAATATCTTTGCATCAAGAGGCGCTATGTAGCCGAGTGTAGTAGAGATGTTATAAAGTAATGTAATGTAGCGCCTTGTAAACATTTTAACTAGGTCAAAATAAAATAAAATAATTAATAATTATAATTGTCAATCAACCTAGATCTATCTCAACTCTGGATCTACCAAGTGCGGAGAGGGATCAAATCTCTTGAGATACAAACATCTTTTAAAAAGGAAAGAAAATTGATCCCTCTCAACACTTGGTAGATCAAAGTTAAGATGGATCTAGGCTGATTTAAATATTAAGTATAATTACTTATAATTGTAATTATTATTATTTATTATTTATTTTATTTTTATGTAATATGACCTGTCAAAATGTTTTATTGATAATTATAATTATTAATTAGTTTATTTTATTTTGAGCTCACATTACATTACAACATCTCTACCATATTGGGTTGGAGAGTGTCTCTCAACACATAAAAACATTTTGACTTGGTCAACCTACATAAAAATAAAAATAAAATATAAAATTAATAGTATAATTATAATTATAATTAAATATTAAAGTAGCCTAGATCCATCTTAACTCTGAATTTACCGAGGGCTTAAAGGAATCAAATTTCTGAAATAAAAACCTCTTTTAAAGTCAAAAGATATTTGATTTGTCTCAGCACTTGGTAGATCCATAGTTAAAATTGATCTAGGCAAGTGGTCATGAATTTCTTTGATATTGTTGCTAGTTTTTACTAATCATCGATTCGACTCTCTTGAATTCCCTTGGGGAAAGGCCCCGTAATCAGGGTTGATGATTTACCTAGTTTACCATCCAAAAAATGTTGGAAAGTACTCTAGGTTTCCCATTATTTCATTCCAAGAGAGAGAGTGAGAGAGAGAGAGAGAGAGATCTTTATATTCTATATGAGGAGTATGCATGTCTGAGTCCTTTAGCGACAAGTGTTATATGAAAGCATAATAATAATTATTTCTAGTAAGAGGTTGGGGTAGTTTATATTTTAATGTATTTGTTAAGATTAAATGTGATTAGAAGCATATGATTTTTTTTTTTTAAGGGGAAGCATATGAATTTATTAGAAGTGTTCTTAGCCATGACCAAAAGGGATATTGGTTTTTTTGTGAAAATTATCTTGGTTGAAACGAATTTTTAACGTCCTAAAGTAAGACTAAAAAATGCTTATGATTAGTTAAGAAATTTTCTTCCTCAAACTCTAGGGCATGAGTTAACAACTCAAATCCCAAAGACATTTGGCATAAGTGGAACTATGTGCCCTTATGCATGATCTAGAAGTCATTTAAACTGACATGGTTTTTCCTTTAATAATAATGAGTAAACCATGGTGGAAAGTGAAGAGTTTTTCACACTTGGGAAAAGTTTAATTTCTATAAGGGCCTAAAATGAAGCTATGGGGGCACATTGAGGTAGTGGTCAAATGCATGGTTGCACCCAAAGAGATTATATTAAATGTTCTCGTGACCTGTGCACACATAAGTGGACCAAATCCCAACTCCATGTTCTTCAATTTTTAAAAGGGGTGGTAAGCACGAGACGGATGGGAATGTGGTTATTTTTCTCCAAAAATTAAATATAGAAACATCTTCTACTTGGGGATTGCCTATATCAAACAATTAGGCAAAGACATATGCACCTCTTCGGGAAACATCTCTAGCTCATGCTCATAATCTAAATGTTCTTATAATTATCGGTGACTCCAGGATGATAATTCATCATCTATTGGTTGGATATCTTCCAAAATATAATAAATTGAAAAATATATTTAAAAAAAATAAAATCAAAGCTCTCCTTCCCAAATTCCAACCATGTAAGTTGTTTAATGTTCTCAACAAAACAATCAAGAAGTAGACAAATTGGCCAACAAAGTGGCTAGTTTGAAAACATGAATGTTATGGACCAATGAGCAAGAGTCAATACGCCCTATCCCCTAATGTTTCTCCTACCCCTTAAATGAGTATGTTAGTTCATGTTCATAATTCATATATATATATATATATATATATATATATATATATATATATATATATATATATATATATATATATATATATATATATATATATATATATATATATATATATACATAACATGTCAAATAAAAATGTCATAAAAATATGTATGTGTCTATATATATTATGAGGATTTTCATAAAAATGGTTATAAGAATATTTCCATTTATAGAAATGTGAAATATATATAGAATATACATAGATCCCTCTTGCCATATAAATTAAAATAATGATGATTCATATTCATAACCATGGTATTTCAAAACTTCATGTTTAAATTTAATTTAATTAATGAACATATAAAAAAACAATTCTCTTTCTCTCTCTCTCTCTTGTTGAATGTAGAACCTTAACTCATACCAAATAGTAATATGAACGTTGGCCAAGCAATACACCAACCTCACTCATTGGGTGAGATGCCAATGCCCTCAACACATCCCATCTATAAAGATATATATATATATATATATATATATATATATATATATATATATATATATATATATATATATATATATATATATATATATATAAGTTAGCCAAGCAATACACCAATTGTACTCATTGGGTGAGATGCCAATGCCCTCAACACATTCCATCTATGAATGTATATTCGAGTGAGATGGGATGTGTATTGTCATCTCACCCAATGAGTGAGGTTGGTGTATTCTTGGCCAATGTTCACATTACTACAGTATGAGTTAAGGTTCTATAGAAATTCAAAGGAGCGATTATGGTGACGTTCGGGTCCATATTGGGTATATATATATATATATATATATATATTCGAGTGAGATGGGATGTGTTGAGGGCATTGGCATCTCACCCAATGAGTGAGGTTGGTGTATTGCTTGGAAAACTTTCACATTACTACCTAGTATGAGTTAAGGTTCTATAGAAATGAAAAGGAGCAGTTATGGTGATGTTTTGGTCCATATTGGGCTATGGATGCTCGCACACATGGATGGTGGGATGGTGGTTGCCATAATTCTTCCTCCATAATTTTTGATGATGGAATGATCCTTGGCATTCATTTTCCTCATCCTCCATTAGTTTATGGAATTCATGATGCAACATGTGTTATTTTTTCCCTCACTAGGGTTGTTTCCGTTTGGGCTCCCTCTGCATTTGCAAATACAATGTGAGTGGTGGAGAATTTTCTACGCCTTAAATTATTTTCAAATCTCTAGTCCTCAACCCATCCTGCATTGTAAATGTTTTATCTGGCTCTAAGGGTTCACAAACATAGTTATAAAAAGGGTGCATTGCAGACATGATAATGGAAATAGCAGAGTGTTGCACGGATTCATAGCCCATTCATAGGCCAAGACTTCAAATCATATTTTCAGGGAGTATATCCTTGTGGAGATAGGAAGAACTTCATGAGTTTGAGGTTGATGTTTCAGTAGAAAGAGGTTGTCTATAATATTCATAAGTATTACAAAATATTACAAAGTGGGGGACTAACTCAACACATGTTCGTGGAAGACAGAACCAATACCTATTTACAATTGATTTGTATTGGAGAATGAAAATTTTATTGGGTAAGGTAATCATAGGTAGAAACGATGCAAAAGAAGATATATTGTTGATGTTGGACAAGGTATTGCTCCACAAAAAATAAATGGGGATGTGTCTCGTGAGAATTTAAGTCCATATCACTCATGCTGCTGATTTGAGTGGTTGTAGACAGGGGTACACCAACCCCATTGAGGTGGACGTCTCCATTTCTCCCTAGTTTTATTATGAATTGAGTTTCTCCGTCTATTTGGTTTTCTTGTTTTGCTAGGGATTTGAGTGTTGACTTGTATAGTTGAGTTAATAGTCAACATGTAACTTCTCTTATGTGCCAAACTTTGTATAATTGGGTTCGTATTGAACATTCTCCATTTTTTGAGATTCGGTCTTGACATACAATTTTGTTTAGACTAATACCCTATTGTTTTGTCAGTGATCCAGTTTCCCATGTAGTAGGTAGGATCATGAGGCAATTGTAGTTTACTCCGTTTAATGAAAACTTAGCTTACAAAAAAACATTAAAAAAATATATAAAAAATTATGAAGCATTTAAAATAAAAATTCTATGTGCATATGTATGTAGCTATATGTATTATGAGGGTTTTAAATAAATATTATAGAAATGTGAAATTTATATTTAATATAAATAGTATTATAAAAAAACGACATAGATCCATTTTAAATATAAACATAACAAGTGTCAAGAGGGATCAAATCTCTCAATGTGCATACCTTTCCTCAAATTTTGCACTCGAAAAGTGTCTTGCATCTCGAGAGATTTGATCCCTCTTAGTGCTTAGTAGATCAAGAGTTAAAATGGATCTATATTAATTATAGTTAAGTGAAACATGAATTAACAAAATCATCTCAAGCACCAATTTGATGTTTTTAGCTATAAAATTAAAACTAGCAATTGCACCGGGGGTGCAAGGGAACGCCGAAAGGAGGAGACCTGAATCATTTTGTGGTAGATGTTAGGGAACATGATGAATGTGAATTTATGAGGGGTAAAATCTGTTATTGGTTGATTACATGAATATTTAGATTTAAAACTACGAAAATAAAATATGTTGTTTGCTCAAGCTCGATGAGTTACATTTTATGATTTTGTGGTTATTATGTAAAATCATTATGTGTTCATAATAGTAGAAGTAAGTTAGTGATATTTGCACGAATATAATTTAAATTAGAAGAAAAATAATTGAAAATGAATAATACGTTTGGTTGTGAATCAATTTATAATCGTATAAAATGAGAGCATATAAAGGAAGTAATTTTTGATATTTAATTATGTAGGCATAATTGATATGATGAAAATAGATAGTATACAATATAGTAGACCATAGATTTTTTGTCCATTATATATATATATATATATATATATATATTTTGTGAGGGTTTCATTGACTTGTATAGAAGTAATGTAATGGTAAAGAGGATGTAGATGTTATTGAAAGTCCTAGTAGTAGGCAGTTTAACATCATGGTAGAAGCAAAATGAGTAAGAGTGATATTCTGGGGGGGTATACTTGTGCATCGTATAGATTATTGCAAAGGCATCATTGACTTGATTTGAAGTAATGTAATAGTAAAAAGGTTTTACATGTTATGAAAAATCGAAGTAGTAGGCATTTTTACATCATGGTACAAGCAAAAATAGTAAGAGTGATATTGTTAAATATAGAAGAAAATTGCTTTGGAACAGAAAGGAGGAACAAGTGTTAGCATAGTAGACTGATCATGCATGAAAGGTGTTTGGTTGCAATCTAGTCGTAAATACAAGGGGTTGCTCAACAATGACAGCACCAATTGACGTCCAAACCCGGGATGCGACTAAGATAGTATGCTCGAATTTGCCTTTGCGCATCTCTTTCATGCACATGAATGAGGCGACGAATGAATATTTTGATCTTCTTGAGTAGTTGCAAAGTTGGGTGCAAACGGTATAGTGGTAGAGTAGGTGGAACCAAGAAGCGTTGTTGTAGAATGAGGAGTGCATTCTCTTGTTGAGTGATTTCTTCATAGAATTTGTTTAGTTGAGAAAGGTAGTTGCGATCCATAGTTTCTGCACGAATGTAATTTAAATTAGAAGCAAAGTAATTGAAAATGAAGAATAGGTTTGGTTGTGAATCAATTTATAATCGTATAAAATGAGAGCATATAAAGGAAGTAATTTTTGAGATTTAATTATGTAGGCATAATTGATATGATGAAAATAGATAGTATACAATATAGTAGACCGTAGATTTGTTGTCCATTGTATTTTTTTTTTTTGCGAGGGCATCATTGACTTGTATAGAAGTAATGTAATGGTAAAGAGGCTGTAGATGTTTTTGAAAGTCCTAGTAGTAGGCAGTTTAACATAATGGTAGAAGAAAAATGAGTAAGAGTGATATTGTTAAATTTAGAAAAGAATAGATTTGGAACAAAAAGGAGGAGCAAGTGATAGCATAGCACATTGAGGGGGTATTCTTGTGCATTGTATAGATTTTTGCGAAGGCATCATTCACTTGATTTGAATTAATGTAATGGTAAAAAGGTTTTACATGTTATTAAAACTCGAAGTAGTAGGCAGTTTTACATCATGGTACAAGCAAAAACAGTAAGAGTGATATTGTTAAGTATAGAAGAAAATTGCTTTGGAACAGAAAGGAGGAACAAGTGTTAGCATAGTAGAATGATCATGCATGAAAGGTGTTTGGTTGAAATATAGTCGTAAATACAAGGGGTTTCCCGACAGCGACAGCACCAATTGACGTCCAAACCCGGGACGCGACAAAGATAGTATGCTCGAAGTTGCCTGTGTGCATCTCTTTCATGCACATGAATGAGGCGACGAATGAATATTTTGATCTTATGGAGTAGTTTCAATGTTGGGCGCAAACGGTATAGTGGTAGAGTAGGTCGAACTAAGAAGCATTGCTGTAGAATGAGGAGTGCATTATCCTGTTGAGTGATTTTTTCATAGAATTTATTGAGCTGAGAAAGGTACCTGCGATCCATAGTTGCTGCAAGGGAAGGAAAAGCATATAAGTGAACATGTAAAAATTTGACACTAATAATGAAAAGCATAATAAGAAACAAATAGTAGGAACAAATATGAGTTGAAATGATATTGGAAAGTGAAGATGTAAATGAAGCAGGAAATTTGCAAGGTCTTATTACGAGGAACAAGAAGAAAGAAGTAAAAGTGGAATGCAAGTGAATAGAAGGTACCAATAATAGGAGTTTTTCAAGGAGTGTGAATAATAGATTTGGATGCAAGGTGTGCTTCTTCTTGTTTCCTGCGCATGACGTAAGGGTTGTCCTGCATACGTGAATAGCGTGAGTAGGAGAAGGCAGGGGAGATGCAGAGATCATTCAGCGAGCGAAATCTTGAGATAGCTGTGAAAGTGAGCCCTTTCCGGTCAATGTTGCCGATGTCGATTGTTGCTTTATCTAGTGTCATGCCTTGCGATTTATGGATTGTTAAGCCCCATGCCATTCCGAGAGGGATTTGTGTGCATGAACCCCTTGTGATGGGGGGGATTGGGACAAATGTAGGATTCGAAGGATCCCATGGTGGACCAGTGTAGTGAGGGAAGGCAACTACAACAAAGGATGGTAGTTCTGGTGGTGTACAACCTGGTGAATATACGATTGCACGAACAATGCCGAGCGAACCGTTAATAAGACAAGCGCCAACCCAAAGATTGCTTCTGAGAATAACACGTTGGTCAATGCAAAGGAGTATTTTCTTTGATAATTGATCATTTTTTGGTTGGGTAGTTTCTAGTTGCCTCTTTTCGGCAGCATAACAATGTGCAACTCGCTGATTTAATAATTTTAACATTGATTTATTGTGCAAGTCAACAACGTCATTTGTTGAATAAAGATGCATTGAAGTGGAGAATGATTGGACTTCGGCTTTAGGAAGATTTTTTTTTGAACATGTCATAAGAAGATTCCAATCAGCAACAGTGGGTGTTGCATTGCGAAGGTTGGAGAGGAGTTCGCGGAAGGAAATTTGTGCAAGACTTGTTCCTTGTTGTCGAAAAACTGTTGCAAGCGTAACCACAGTAGTGAATCTTTGCCAAAGTGCAATGCCACGAGAATTTCCTACATACATTGGCGTGTCTTTTACAGGTGGTAGTTGGCCAAGGTCACCCACAAGGATTATAGAACGTCCACCAAATGGGCTGTTTCTATTTGATGGGAATGCCTCGCGCAAGCGATCATCAATTTGAGAAAGCAATTTAGGACCAATGAAGCTCATTTCGTCAATTAGAATGTAATGAATATGGTGAAGTTGTTCTTGAAGGTTTAGGTGGGATTGACCCTCTAAAGGCTCCATACAGGATATAGGGATGCGAAGAGCAGAGTGGATCGTCAAAGCATTAATGTGGAATGCTGCAACACCGGTAGGAGCAAGTAGTAGCAGGGGGCATTTTTGCATGGTGGAGCTTTCAAGGAATGCATTTTTTAAGAACTCAATTAGGAATGACTTGCTGGTACCAGCAGTGCCTTGGATTATCATGTGTAGTTTTTTTTTGGCAATGTTGTTGCGGAAGTGCGAGAAGATGATATTGAATGCAATGGTTTGGCTTGGGGACAAGGAGGAAAGGGAATGTGCAAATGGAGTTAGGAGTTGGTGGGATCTTGTGGAGGAGCGAGTGGAGTCGATGAAGTGGATCGTTGTTTCTTGTAAGTGTGGAGGGATTGTAGAGTGGCCCCAATTATGGTTTGTGTCAAACTCACGATGGCCAAGCATTTCAAGCTAATCGAGGATGAGGTTGTTACCTGGGTGGAGTTGAGAGAGAAATTTCCATTCATGCACGTCAAGTGTGGGGTCATGGGGAGGGTTTTTTGGGGATGAACAGATAGAGTCGGAAAGGTCTGGGGTTGATGGTTTACGATAAACATGCCAAGGTTAATATGTGTGTCTAATTTCTTCCCAGTGTGCAACAATTCTTGCATCAGATATGCCAATATCATTCGGGAGGCTACGGAAAGGGAAGTATAGAAGGAGTTCGCTCCAGCAGAAGTCTACATAGGATGCTGATTCTTTCAATGGAATGGAAGTGTAATGAGGAAGAACGTGGACAACCATGGGAGGGAATATTTGTTTCCATGGTGATGTTTTTCGGTGGGTGGAGAAGGACAAGGAGCGTGCAACTTCAATAAGAGACAAAATTTCAAGCGCAGCTGGTCTTTGCATGTAGGAGGCAATGCAAGGTGTTGATGGAGGATGACCATCTAAATCATGCAATACACGTTTGAAGACTTTTTTTTTTACATTGAGGGAGACAAAAGAACGACTACATTTTGTTAGTGGGAGTTTTTGTAGCATGTGGCATGTTTCTTGTGCACCAATGTCTCGATCAACAACAATTTCGGTGAGGACTTTGCGGACGATAGTGATAGTAGGAGCATCTAGGGGGGAGCATTGTGAGAGGCGTGAGAGCATTTGGTAGTAGCTTTTAGACTTTGCCTCTGATTTTGCTGCATACTTTGAAATGTAGTTCAACACAGCATGGCGTGAGAGAACTGGTTGAAAATCAATGTTGGCCCTCCATATTGCAAGTAGCTGAGCATTGTGCACATTGAGTTTGTCATCATTTCTAGCAGGGGAGTACACCTTTTTGCTAGAACCATCAATGTGAAGAGATGATGTGTTGCGAACCTCCCATGGGGCTCCGTAGCGGCAAGTTGATGTGTTATTTATTTTGCATAAACATGTAGAAGAGTGGCAATATATGTGCCTTTGAACAGAATTGAGGACTTTTTGATAGTCTTCTAACTGATTGCTTGCAAATATTTCATGCGTGCTAAGGAGGCATGGATCTTGTAGAGATGAATGATTTATTCCAGGAGCTCGACTGTGAACCAGACGAGGATTCCAAGCAGTGCAGTACTTATCAAAATATTCTATAGCCGCGCGGAGATCTGTGGCATTGGTCCAATCGAGATTTTCCATAGCAGGTGCATTTGGAAGCCACAGAAACCCATGGATATGTGCGGAGCCGCGATGTTGCCATTCATACCTTATAAAGGAAGGGGACAGATAGTAAGATTGGATGTGTGGAAGTGAAAGGAATGAAAGATAAGAGAAGGAAGGAATAGTATGCATACCTGCACTAGTAATCCTTTACAAGGAATCCTTTAAGTAGCACCTCTTCCAGGAATATTGTGAATCTGCAATGGATATATTGAGATGCACGATGCGGGTTTCTAACAATGTTTTGGATTCTCCATCGAGTGTGCTCATTTGAATTGGATGGAGGGTTGGAAGGCATCAAATTATGCAAGTGAGGCCATTTTGTATCAGCTGCAGTTAGTGTGAAGAATATGGTAGGGGTACCAATTTGAGTGATCATGTCTGTTAGTTCTCCTCTAGCTCTGCTCCAGAAAGAACGACTTCCACGCAAGGATGACCCGAAACGCATAATTTGGTCTGGAATGGTGGAAGGGGGCGTTTGTTGGAGCTGGTGGCGGAGGTCGGCAACTGTTGCTGGTAGGGTGTTTGAAAGGTCCCTTTTAATGAAGACAGAGGCAGTTTCTTGGCTGCGATGGCGCATGATAAGGTTGTACAAGTAATATCGGAAGCGAGGATGTTGTGCAAAACGATTGTCACTGTAGCGCATTCGATGCATATCGTATTCTTGCATGTCCACTTTTGCAATTCTTGGTTGGTTAATCATGGGAGATCCTGTGGGGAAGAGGGTGGGGAAGGCCATGGAGAATAGGCCCTCTGTGTTGTATTCATTGATTGGGGAAAGGCCAATGGTCGGTCATTGAAGTGAATGGGTGGTTGTTGAATTGGAGGAATATATGTAGGCACGTATTTCATCAAGTTCAGAATGACAGTTTGGTAGAGTTGAAACAAAGGAGGATAGGTGGAGGTCAGACGAGCATGAGTGGGGAAGTTCAAAAGTAGGAATTTCTGGAATGGCTTCATGGAGTGCGATGGAAGATGTGTTGATATGGTGTAGCATGTTGGAAATGTTGGTAGGTGGAATAGGCAAAGCAGAGAGGGCAAGTTGGTTAATATGGACATCTTTGTAGTATGGGTCGTTTTGTAGTTTGAATTGCAAAGCTGCATGGACATGTGTTCGACTAACAAGAAATTCATAGTTTTTTTCATCATAGCTAGTTTTGTTTACCACAAGGATGTCTAGTTTTGACAACATTCGAGGAAGAGAGGTGACAATATTTGTGATATCTTGTGGAAAACTAATAGTATGATCGGAATATTTCAATTGGCCATCACGTGCATGGGTGACTTGAAGAACGGGATTGACACGAGCAATGAGCATCTCTTCAACTTGAGTTAGGCAGGATAGGACATGTGGTTGGATACCTGGGTCCATGTTATTTGTAGAGGAGAAACGATGTGTTGATCGTTCGGCAACACAATGGGTACAACAAATTATTCCATGACTTGTTTTTGTTTTCATGGATGGGTAAGCCTCGTGACAAATTGAGCAAACTTGGATGGGACAAAGTGCATCGATCCTTTGACGAAACCGAAAATGTGCATGTTGCAGAAGGATGGGGAGAAATTGTTGGGCAGGTGGAAAGGGAGGAACATGGGGTGGAATATGTAAAGGGTAGGGAAGATTTGAAGGAGTTGAAGCGCTTGGAAAGGGTTGGTTAGGAAGTGGAGATGGAAGGGGAAGTTGGGAAGTTTGGGTGGGATGTATGGGGAGGACAGAATTTTGTGAAGCAGTAGGAGTATTGTTGGTTTGAGAGCGAAGGTTTCTTCGACGATTTGAAGAGAGGAGGCGACGACGTGCATTGATGATGTCTTTATTAAGTGCGTAGTAGCGTCATTGTTGTTCCCTTTCCACATTGTTTTCTAGTCGGGTTGGCATAGCTGTTGCAAGTAAGGAAACGTCTATCAAATGCATGAAGTATATTGCGACTGATTATTAAAGTGAAAATGTATTTAGTATGGGTTGCTTGGAAATGTGTGTTGCATATTTCAAATTGAGAAAGCATTTATTTTGAAATCAACCACATATTGCATGTATTGGCTAGAGTAAAGTGAAGACATATTTTGTATTTTACAAAAAGAGAAGAGGCAATTTATGTATTATTTGTTATAGTAAGCATAGCATATTCATCTGTACATTTAGAAACTGTGTGTGTTCCAAAGAAGATGAAACAATGAAGGAGGAAAGGCAAAACTATGTGACTAACTGTTCATATATTAGAAAGATTCATTAAAGCATAATGGAATGACATATATACAAAACTTCATGAAGAAAGGAGTGGGCGATGAAGCGTTTAGGAGAAGTAGTAGAAAGTAGAAGGGCAATGGAAATATATACTTACGATTACAAAACATGTCTGGAAAATGGACGAGGAATGGCAATCAAGGTTTAAGAAGACTGAAAGGGGAACAATGGGAAGGAAATGAAAATTTGTAGCGGATGGTGGACATGTTAGGAGGAAGCTATTATGGGGAAAGTATGTATTGAATGAGAGGTGGGGGAGAGATGAGTGAGAGAAAGAAAGAAACGGTTAGAGTTTGTGTTAGAATGGGTTGGCGGGGGGAGTACTTGATTGTAGGTCCCTTAGCAAGGTAGTTGATGCCTCAACGTACACAAATTCTTCTGCGTGCATAAGAGTTGGGCGTAGTTGTTCAACACCGTTGAATTTATCCCTCTTTAAAGATAGTGCGAAGAGGAAATGGTGTCCTTTGATTTTGTTGTATATGTCAATAACACTTTCAGGATCAATTGAGAGGAGGCAGAGGTCCTTTGCTGAGACGCTAATAAGGGTAGTTTCGGCTTCGTCGAAAGCAACAACATTGTCGAGGTGGCTAGTGTGGTCTTGCAATTGGAGTCGAAGAATGTAGCGATAGTCGCACTAATTGAACGAGCCTTCACACTTCGAGCATCGGTAGGTGTTGTCATCTTGTCGCAGAGCCTTTCTCATGCATTGGATCCCATCATTGATAAGGGGACATGCGAGGAAGTAGAAATCATCCATCTTAATAGAGATAGAAGTAGCATGAAGTGAAATCCATGGGATAATTTCGTCAGGCTGCATTGCCAAAATGTCGGCAATTGTTTTCGAACTCAAAGGCCTCTTGTTTGTACTTTTGTATTTGCGGCTGAGCGACAGTGAGGGTGCTTTATTTCCTTCTCCGTCAAACCATTCTTTTAGTTGTTGTGCTTCAGGGACATCTGGATTTATAAGTAGTGAAGTAGTTGGGATTGTGCTGATAGTTTGGCCGTTGAACTCGACAATCCTACCCCCTTTAATTGCAAGCACATAAATCTCACGAGCCATGTGCATTTCGGAGAGTGCACGACCTTCAGCATGGCAGTGTTTGCCCCACAAAGTGACATCAATGCTGCTCCCAGACATATCACGAAGAGTGATAGTTTTCTTGGGAGTCTCAGAGCCATCGCGTTTGTGAATGATAGACGAAGGAGAGAGGGAGGCGACAATACCTATGACATCAACGAAGAACTGTGACACTGTTGATGAAGAGAAGAGGAGGATTTCGAATGGTCGTTTGAGATGGTTATATGAAGGGTTGGGGATCTTTATGGTCCCATTTGCAACATTGTAAATGTGGCCAATTTTAATGAGACCATGAAGGGATTGTGCCAATTCATTGAAGACAAAGACATGGATTTGATCGCTGTCGTGATCGACAAGGTCAAACCCTAGTGATTTTCCAGTGCCCCGTGCATTGCTAAATTCACGAAGGGGTGTCCTTGAAAGGACTCTGCCTTGGATGGACCAAGATTTTCGGGTAGGGGAGAGTGCTTTAAAAGGGAGAAAAGTTGTAGATGATAGGGTGGAGTTTTCGGAGGAAAAGGAGTGAATGTCAAGGGAGGGTGGCGAGGAAAAGGGAGACGAAGAAGAGGAGGCCGAGGTGGCTTGGTTCACCTGTTCAGTGGAGAGAATAATAGGGGCTGGGTCACCAACCAATGGTGCATCACGTTGCAGTATGTCAAGATCGATGAGACAAAGTGACCTGCAAGAATGAGATATTTATTAGCAAAGAGGGGAAGTAAAATGTTATAAATGAGAATTGAGATAAACAAGGGACGTAAGAGGAAAATCATTAAAGGGGAGGAAGCAGAGAGGTGACATCTACGTAGCTTACATGGAATGATGTGCATACGTGCATGAGCTTTTCCTGAGGCGAATTAGCGAGCCTATTCGCAACTCCTCATTTTGTGCATACTCTGTATGTGAAGAAGGAAGTAGAACAATGTGCTTGTGAGCACCATCGGACAACGATATGCGGTAGCGAGGCGTTGTAGCTCGAGCAGAAGGTATCTGTTCGATTGCAATGATCTGTAGGGTTGGTTGTAGGTTGATACCACCAGCAAGCAGCGACAAGAGCCCATTGCGGGTCAAGGATGTTTCCATGACGATGCAACTGGTTTTGTAAAACGAGGTGTTGCTAGCGAATATAAATATGAAGGTAAAGAAACTGAAGAGGAGGATGTGTACATAAGGGAACCAAAACTTCTAAGTTTGCAATTTAAGAGAGTTGAAGCAAAAAAACAAGAATTGACAACATTCATAAAAACTTTCTATTAAATTTTTTAGGTGGTCACCTTAAAGCATAAATCCATTGTGCGTTGAATGCCTCAATATAACGAAAAATCTTATACAATGATAAATACATAGTCCTTGGAATGATTAAAATATTTATGCCTTCTATAAATAACAAGAATTTAATACCTTTCATGTCTTAATGATCACAAATTTCATTTCTATAAAAGAAGAAAAGTTGTCTAAAATACTAATAATGCAAAATTCATGTTCAAAATTAGTAGTTGGTGGTTGAAAATTAATATTTGTGTTTCTTAATTGAAATTTAACTAAATAGTTCAATGATATAGTTGAAGATAATAAATCATAGATTATGGCGTCTAAATTTTCTAAGATGTGTTGAAACTAATTAGGTTAAATAAATTTGTACAACATTAACATTATCTGCAAATAATATTTATTAAGAGGAATTGTGAATATATCTCCATTGTTAATAATCTAATTTTTAATTTTCTAAACCGGTTATCTTCATTTCTGTTTAGTGTCATAGTCAAACAGCAGAAGCGAAGGACTATAACAAGAGAAACGAAAGGCAATATATAGCCATAACAAATCATTACTATTAATATTTAGTTAAATCTCCTCTTGAAGTTATCTTATATGTAGATTGTTTTTATTTTACCACAACACATAATATTCAAGTCAACAACATATCCACATACTTCCCAAACCTATCTATGTACCTTGGATTTCATTCTTGGTGTTTGACTTACCAATTATTAAAACCCTATCTGACCCATATGATTAAGGTCTGAGCATTATTAAGTTATCATCATATATATATAATTGCAATGGAGAATCTTAGAATCATATGTTATCAACATGTATTTTATTGCATCGGATAACTTATAAACAAAGAAATTCATGCGCCTAATCTATGAATCCAAACTTTGGCATTTGGTTGATAACAGCTGGAGACCTCCGTTCGAACCCATCTGTCAGCAATAACTCTACATTTACTCTCACAACATGGTAAAACGTGCTTAAACGTGCTTGCATCGGATAACTTATAAACAAAGGAATTCATGCGCCTAATCTATGAATCCAAACTTTGGCATTTGGCTGGAGACCTCCGTTCGAACCCATCTGTCAGCAATAACTCTTCATTTACTCTCACAACATGGTAAAACGTGCTTAAACGTGCTTGCATCTGGATCAGATCATCCAGAAGAGATCGAGGTGGTTAGGTTATCCAACCTACCCCCTAACTCCCTTAGGCGCTTGTCATTTGGCTTATGTTTCTCGGCAGTCTGCCGCTCTGCTATTCTCCTCCGTGAAGTAGTGTGTTTTATGTGTTTTCGTCGACCTTCAGGTGATTGTGCTATTTTCTTTAGTCATCCTCCAATACGCACTCAACTCTGCCCATCTTCTTGCTCGCATGTTGCCTTTTTTGAACACTTACAAACTCAGGTGGCATGTACAAACTCTTTGTTTGCTTGCTTTGCTGGCAACTTAGCTGTTGTATTCAATTATATGACTTTTGTCTTCCTCCGTGCCATTACAGGCAAGGTTACAGGGAAGTATTGCTTCTATTTTTCTGCGAAATTGTTTCATTTTAACATCTGTGATTCACAAGGTTTTTTGTACACACTATTATTCGTAAATATACTGACCCATCTCTTGTCTTTGTGCAGGTATCTACTTTCTCAGCTTAGTCTTTAAATTCAAGTTGGTGACACGGATTCGTCGAGCTCTTATACTTCGGTCTTGCCAAGTAGTGTCAAAACTTTTTGATGGGTTGTTGCTAGAGGGTCAAGGTTCTTGCACGGTTCTTCTAGTTCCTCCATGATTGAGCTAGGAACGCCTCTGCTACATCTTTGGTTTTGATGTAAAGAAATTTTAGGGTTAAACCCCTAGGGTTTCGAGGTTGTAGGGGCTTTACATTTTCCTTTTTATTTGGGTAGCGTTGCTTGCTACCAGCGTGAAGATTTTTTATCACAGGATTCTCAACGTATTTTATTAAGGTCTATTTGTCCATTTACATCGTTTATATGCAGAATCGTAATGGAGAGTTTATACGCTACTCGTGTAGCAGAGTTCTTTTGTCTTTTATATACTCTCTTGAATTGGATTAAGGCCTCAGTTTACATGTAAATGTTGAAGAAAATGTATATGTCATTTTGCAGAGTCAATTTAATAAAGCTATGGTTCTTTTATGAATGTTCTCTGTCGTAAAATTTATAGTTAAATTTGTTGGCTGAGCCACTTCTATAACTCATAGTTTTTCATTATCTTTCATAGATGGCTTATTTATATATACTCTGTTTATTTTCTATGGTGAATTCTCTGTTCAAGATTTATCTATAAACTATACATTTATAGTTTTACCTTTCTTGAGGTCTTACCTAAGCCCTAAGGATGTAAAACCCTACATGTACCAACGGGTCAGGGTTTAAATCTCTCGGCTCAAGTTCAGTCTTAATATAAAATTCTAGTAGTTTTACTTGTATAGCTAATTCACGCTTATGTATTAATTCTCAGCAGTATAATATTAAATTTATTTTTTTGTTTTCTGCAAGACCTTTTTCCAGTGAAACTGGATTTTCTGTTATGTTATTATATCTTTACTAAGGTCACCCTTATAAGCCCCATCCAGCCTTACTTTCGTTTGACTTATATCGTCTTCCATTGGGGTTTTATTCCTTCCCCACAACCTTGCTAGTTGGGTATCCAGTAGACAAGTGGGTGCTTAGATGCACATTCTTTGATACACAAATCTTGTCCACAGACAAGGCCTCGGTGGCAGTTTGGATTTGTTTAGGAGTAGTCTCTGGTTCACATTATACACTAAATTTTCCTCAGTTAATTGATCTCTACTCATTCAACGTTAATCTATCCACAATACCCTCTCTCTTCCACAATAATAAATTAAAGTAAACCAATAATTTTCCATTCTTTAAAAACTAAGTTATTTCTTACATATATCTACTGTAACACGAGAATACTCTCATGTATCATACAAAATTTCGTTTACAGTACTACAATATCAAAACTTGACAGAATTAACACATAATTAATTCGTCCTCGCTTCGACCTTAGAATCAACATTTTTTCCTGTCAAAATTCACGCTTTCTCAACCGTAAACAGTTTGCATTATAGTCCTTCGTAACTTGAAAGAAACAAATTCAATCTGCCAGAATTTTACCTGCTCTACACTTCTTTTACTTGTTTAATATTAACTTCGACTTTGAATTAACCTTTATTTTCTCACATTATTCACGCACTTATCAGTCTCTTCCAAGGAAACATTTGCATTCTAATTACTATTCGTACAGATATTTAATTAGTTTACAGGAACAGGACTTCAAGTTCTTCTAATTAAGATTTTCATTTTCAGAATATTCACTGAGTTTCCTAATTGCAGGTAACAGAAGCTTACCAACAAGTTCTTCTTCAAGCTGGAGCTGAAAGTCGGACAAGTTCTTCTTCAGGCTGGAGCTGGAAGTTAGGCTGGAGCTGGAAGTCTGAAGTCGGCACTATGTTTAGTTAGATGGAACTCTATTTAAGCAACACATCCAAGTCGGTTGCACGCTGCAAGTCGGCAATATTCTACAAGCTGCAAGTCGACAATAGCCTAGTCTTCGATGTAACCTGCAAGTTCTTCAATGCACATTAAATGGTTACATTAAATCGTTCTGTGTCGTGGAGATTTCATTCTGAAAATCTAAATTTGAGAGTTTGAAATTGTAAATCAACACCTGGTCGCCAGATCGAGCTGCCACATGTAAAGACTACATGACTTAACTGGACAAGATCGAGGAATTTTATTGGTTCAGGAACTGCCAAATGTAAAAATGTAACTGGCTCCATGTGCTTGGAAAAGTGTCTCTCATTGGCTGGGGTGAACAGTGTTTGCTCACCCCAAACCCGCAATGGAAAACGCCTCCGGCGCAATTAAACTATTATTATTTTATATAATATTACATTTTTTTTCAAAAAAACATATTCCATTAAACTATTTAATAAAGTTGTTAAATTAGATTGAGGTTATTGTAATTATAATTCTTACATATCTAAGTATTTAGGTATTAAATGAAGTGGTTGATTCATATTTTATTTTTTTATTTATGTTTACATACACATGTGAAAAGAAAAGCATTAACATTCATACGGAGTAAAATTGTTCAACTACAAATTTCATGTATTTGATGAGATTCACCTCACTCCACATTGTATATTTTTTACAAAATAACATATTTCATTAAACCACTTTAACAAACGCGTTAAATTACATTGAGTTTATTGCAATTGTAATTCTTTCATATCTAAGTATTGATATGTATTATATTAAGTGGTTGATTCATTTTTTGAACACCTTTTTGTATGCACTCGTGAAAAGAAAATCATTACAATTGAGATGGACTAAAATTGTTCAACTATAAATTTTATTTATTAGATGAGATTGAATCTACTATAGTAATAAAGTGTTGGGGCCCTTGTTTTGCTTAGTTTTGACATCTTGGCCAAGACATTTTGAGTTTTGACCCTTTTTGAGTCGCGGAATAAATACACATGGAAACCGCGACCACGCCGCAACTACCAGGAGTTGCGGAGCTATCAAGGTGGCGCGGAAGCACTCGATAGCTGGAGATAGAATGGAGATAAGTGCATATGAAGGAAACACAGCAGAAAACGGAAAGTGGAACACACAGACATCAGAAGAGAAGTTGAGAGAAGCCAAAGTGAAGATGCAGAGGAGCCGATAGTCGCGAGAGCGGGTGAATAAATAACAGTCACCCGGCTGAAAAGGGTGTGGAATGCTAAGAGTTGAATGCATACTGAAGAAGTCACGAGGCCAGAGACAAGGAAGGACGCGCAAAGCAGCTGCGGAGGATTCATGCATGTGCTTCATATGGTTTCTTATCTTCTCTATTCTACCCTTCTGTTCTTAGATTCATCTGTATCAGCTTTGTGGGCTAACAGGAAGATTGCCATGTAATCATGTATTGGGCCAAGAGATTAATATAATAGAAGGTTGCTGTCTCAATAAGGTGTTCGTGTGCATGTAATGCGTTTACGCTGGTTTAAAATTTTATTTATGAATGTCTGCAATGCTTATTAAGTAATCTTGCGCATATAACTTTATATATGAATAGATGAACCGTCTTTCTTTAGTTGCGGGTTTGTTCCTTGCCCTTGATCTCATCCCCTTTTGCATGTGGTTGCGGCACGCCTCGGGTGAGACGCACTGCTCTCCTGAGCAGGGTTAAAATGCCGGCGTGTTCCTAGACTACACCGGACCCCTTTGTTGGCCACAACTCTTGAACCTGGGTCTTGTCCGCGAGACCTGATTTCTCGCCAACAAATGGTTCCGTTGCCGGGACCTGCATGTTCTGAGGGGATCTAGATCATGGTCTCGAGGATTTTTGAAGGAGCAATACGGCGATGGTGGGATGATCATCTTGACCATTTCATTACTCAGCAAGCGGAGCTGATCAAGAAAAAGGAGTCGGCGATCAGGGAGCTTGTTCTTTTCTCTGACTCAGCTAGTGATACGTACGAAATTTTCTGGGGAAGGTTCCCTACTGACCTTTACAATTGGTTGCGAAGGTTATGAGCGACGGTGCCCCAAGAAGGTTCGCGGAAGATAAACCGCAGGTGGGCGCACGAAGACCTGGTAGCACTGCATCGGGTAGACACTGAACTAACCCGCGCGGTGGATTTTTGGGCACGGACCACGTTGGAAGGATACACGGTGGATTTTGCTGCTGAGTGCTATCAGTCCTTCTTGAAAGCTGAGGCTGTCTTCCACTCGGGGCTAAGGGGGAAGCTATTGAAGGAGATTCCGCTGTGGATCAAAGCCCTGATGGTGGACGAAGGGTTGATTGAATTCCACAAAACGAGTATGGAAGCGTAAGCCATCCGTACTGGGGGAAGGATTGAGGGGACCGATGCTGTGTAGACTGTGAGAGTGGGGAGCGGGGGATGGATGTTGAGGCCGCATGCAAGTTGCGGGAGCTACGTGCGCATCGGCGGGCACAGATCGCCGATAGGTGGCGAAGAAGGGTAATGAGAGATTTGAAGAGAAGAGAGATCGAGAGGAAGAATCAGAAGGAGGCGCCTCAGAGGACGGGAGTTATGGGTTCGGATACCCGGAAAGACGACGGGACAGCAGCGGAAGTGCAGCGGGTGCATGGGAGCCCAGCGGCGCGAGAAAAAGAAGTAACGACTAGCGAAGATAATGGAAAGATGCAGCCCGAAGAAAGTTTCGATGATGAATGGCACGGCGTGATGCAGCAGATGTTCCAGGATCAGACGGCACCCACCCCTCCAGGCAGCCCTACGTCCCACCTTCCGCATGGCCAGGATCCCGACCTTCCCCTGGTACTTTATCAACCTTTAAGAAATATTTTTATTCAGTTACAAGCATTAAGTCAGTCATATAGTAGTTCAACGGCGTCGGTAACGCCCAGTAGCAGCAGCGTTACTAGTAGTAGTATTTTCCCTAGAGGGACCGTTACGCAACCAGGACCGGGAGGTTTTATCCTGGTTAATTCTCTGCAAGTACACATGGCTGGATCTTTCACCCGGTACCCAGAGTTCTCTGGCCGGGGCAACGACGACGTAGAACAACACTGGTATCTGTGCGAAGCCATCTGGAGGGCTCGACAGACGCCGGATGCAGAAAAGTTAATAGAATTCCAAACCACGCTCAGAGAGAGGGCTCTGCGTTGGTTCATCAAGTGGTCCGAAGCGCACCTTAACCCTATAATTGCAGACGTGAAGCGGGATTTTGTCCGCGAATTCAAGCTTCCCCAGACAGACCAGCAGGGCCTGTCCGAGCTGTGGGAAATTAAGAAGAAGGAAGGTGAGACCGCGTGGGAGTTGATGCGGCGATTCAAGGACGCGATCGGGAAACTGAGCTACCCGATCGATCCAAACCACCAGAGGGACTGGTTCATCAAGGCTCTGCTCCCCTTGACACAAACCCCTCTTACTCAGCAGAAGATTGATAATCTGCAGGACGCTTTGGAGCAAGCCATGAAGATTGAAGCCATGGCGGGCTACCCCCAGGAATATCGGGGAGTGGTGGCCCCGCAAGACCCTTCTTTGGTAGGGTTTCAACACCAGATCGCCAGCTTGACCGAAAATCTCAAGGAACTTCAGCTGGTGAGGCCGGCGCAACCGAATGTTTGGTGTACACATTGTCTGGTCGAGGGCCACGTCGCAACCGAATGTCCTCGGTTGCGCGGCGCAGGAGCAGGACCCTCGGTCGCAGCTATCCAGGGAGGTCCACCACCATGGGGTGGTGCGGGGATGAACCCGCAGGGAGTCTACCAGCCACAACAGACCTTTGCGGCGTTCCAACCGCAACCGGGGTCCTCCACCACAGAGTACTGTGAGATTTGCCGGACGATGGGGCATCCTCCTCGGATGTGCCCGATATTACAGAAGTACTCCACGGTCCCGAATAATGTATACTGCGAATTCTGTGTGTCTATGACCCACAACACTGAGCAGTGCAGGGCGCTTGACGCACTTGCGGATCGATTGGATCGTCCCTCGTACAGGGTGAACGAGGCTCCAAGGGGAAGAGGTGGCGGCATGCGGGGAGGTCGAACGGGCGGACGCGGTCCGGTAAAATGCTACAACTGTGACCAGGAGGGTCATGTGGCTCGAGAATGTCCCCTTCCGCGACGACCCTGGTGTTCCCAGTGCCGGGTCAACGCCCATGCTACAGAAGACTGTCCGGAGCTCATCAAGAAGTGGGAAGAACGGGTGAGGCAGAGGGGAGCGAATCTGATAAACTCAGAACCGCGCAGCGCCGCAACCCCCGACATGCAGAACGTTGCGATAGTAACAAGGGGCGGAAAGAAGACGGGCGAGGATGCCCACGAGAAGGAGCCAGCACGAGTGGTTCGGCCGGCATCCCCAAAGAAGTTGATCAGGCCCGAAGTCCAGAAGAAGTATTTTCAGGAGGCGGTTGAGGCATTCGCCCAGTTGCGGAACGAGGGAGGGTTGGAGGAGCCCAGGTGGCCGGGATCCGGTGCGAAGAATTTCACAGATACTGTGGTCGAGGATTGGCTCCGGCTATTCCTCAGGATTGTTGATAACGCTGTGCTGCGGCAGCAGCTCAAGCATGCTTTGGACGGAGCGCTGCAGGGGTGCACAGAACCTAGAGATCCGACAGACGCTAGCCCTCAATACGTCCCTCAATACGTGCAACGTGTCAAGCGGAACAAGCAACGAACATGCAAAGAATTCTGGCTTAACACGCAGGTCGCAGGTTTCCAAATCAGCGACACCATGTTGGACTTGGGGTCCGACGTCAATATACTGCCACGAAAGACATGGGAGGCTCTTGGAAGGCCACGGCTAGCCCACTCGCCAATCCAACTCAGGATGGCGAACCAGTACTGCATTTTGCCAATCGGCCGACTCGAAGGAGTCGAGGTCGACGTTGCGGGGGTGAAGACATACGTCGATTTTGAGGTTATCGATATCATGGGAGATAAGGATCCCTATCCTGCTTTACTCGGCATTGATTGGGCTTTTGAGAATTATGCCATCATCGACCTTAAGAAGGAACTGATGATCTTTGAAGATGGGGAGGTACGGCTCACCCAGCCTCTCGACCCGTATCAAGGGCTGCAATATACGGAAACAGTGGACAGTCGGGAGGATGCTCAGATGATGGACCATCTCTATCAGATGAATGCAGGGAAGCGGGACGATTATATTAACCCGACCGCAACTGGCTCTATCAGTTGGCGTAGTGTGCAGAGCTCGGAGCTCGGATCCGAGCTTGCGTGGGAAGACTGGCAGCAAGGAGGGTATGAGACCACCACGCGGAGATGTGCCTCTATTGCTCAAGTCCGGTGGATAGGGAATGAGATCCGCGGGTACCCCACATTATCAAACATGCAAGCAGTGAATACTTTTATTTCCAAGGTGGAAGACCAGGTCCCAGATGAAAGCTGGATACCGCTTTTGGATGTGGCCTTGCAGTCAACGTCGGGACGATGGTGGAACAATCACCGCAACACTCTGTTGCGATGGGAGCGTGTGGCGGATGCTCTGCAGGCACGCTTCAAAGAGGATGAAGGGCCCTGCATTACGCTTAAACATCATGGAGCTTCCGACCCGCGACAGCATTTGCGGGCGTGCGAGGAACAGTGGCGTAGCGCCCGGTACCCTGAGGAGTTGTGGGTCCACAGGTTTGTCCACTCCCTGGGTACAATTCCCCAGGCTTGGTACCTGGAGGAAGAACGGAAACGGGGAACCCGCTCCTGGCAGGCAGTCGCGAAAAATTTCGTCCGGAGCTTCTCATTTGAAGGGGAGAGGGCGCAGGAATCTCAGGCCCTACAAGCCGTCAAGGAGGTTCTGTTTTTCCGCCATCCTGAGCCCGATGAGAGCCCGGTGGCGTCACGCCCTGGGGTCAAGCGCGAATTGGTTTGCCAATGGATTAACGGCGATCCGGAGGATGATAGTTTGGAGGACCTTAGGCATCTCTATTTTGACGAAAAGGAGGGCGAGTGGAGCATCCACGACGAGCCGATGATAGAAGGAGTCCATTTGCAGCCCCTAAAGACAAAGAAGCTGAACATTGGAACAGACGAGAAACCCAAGCTCGCAACGGTGGGGGATTACTGGGACGAGGAGACAACTAAAGAAATTTTCAGCCTCCTCCGAGAATATGAAGATTTGTTCCCATCATCGGTTGCGGACCTGAAGGGGATCAAGGGGGATCTGGGCGAGATGCGCATCAGTCTGAAACCGGGGGCCAGGCCGGTGAAGCACCGACCCTACCGGTTGAATCCACGTATCAAAGAGAAGGTCAAGATGGAGATTGACAAAATGCTGGCTGCAGGTCTCATCTTTCCAGTAGAAGAAGCGGAATGGGTGAGTCCGATTGTCATCCAGAACAAGAAGGACAAAGCGGAGATCCGGGTCTGTGTAGACTACCGGAGCTTGAATAATGCTTGTATCCACGACCCGTTTCCCACTCCCTTCAGCGATGAAGTTCTAGATCATGTCGCGGGAAACGAAGCTTATTCCTTCACTGATGGGTTTTCGGGCTACCATCAGGTGCGCATCGCCGAGGAAGATAAAGCAAAGACGACATTCACCACTGAGTGGGGATCATTCGCATACCACGTTATGCCGTTTGATCTGAAGAACGCACCGGCTGTGTTTTCCCAGATTGTCATTGCTGCCTTCCGGGAGTACATTCACAAGTTCCTGGAAGTCTATATGGACGACTGGACTGTTTACAGCCTGCTGAAGAAACACGCCTCCCTGTTGCGTGTTATGTTCGACCGGTGTCGCCAGTTGCAGATTTCCTTGAACTTGAAGAAGTGTATTTTTGCAGTACCATTCGGCACACTCTTGGGTCACGTGGTGTGCAAGCAAGGGGTCTACATTGATCCTGCCAAGGTCGCAGTCATCGTCCACATGGAGGCCCCCGAGACCGTAAAGCAGTTGCGGGCACTGCTCGGGCACACGGGATACTACAGGCGGTTTATCCGCAACTACGCCAAAATCACGGCCCCTTTGGAGAAACTATTGCGGAAGTCAGAAGCGTTTGAGTGGACGGCGGAGTGCAGGAAGGCACTCGACACATTGAAGGAGAAGATGGTGACGACACCCATACTTTTTCATCCCGACTGGGATAAGCAGTTCCATGTGCACATTGATGCATCCAGAATTGCACTTGGAGCTGTATTGGCGCAACCCGGGGAAACGACAGTTGACCACCCGGTATACTTCGCCAGCCGACGGTTATCAAATGCGGAGAAGAATTACACCACGACCGAGCGGGAGGCGTTGGCAATGGTGTACTCTCTCCAGAAGTTCCGCCACTATCTTCTGGGCGGCAAGTTTACATTTTTCACGGACCATTCGGCATTGAAATATCTGGTAAATAAGCCTGTGTTGGAAGGAAGAATCTGTCGATGGCTTCTACTTTTTCAGGAGTTTACGTTTGAGGTGATTGTCAAGCCTGGCAGGTTGAATGTTGGTCCCGATCACTTATTCAGGTTGGAGACGGGAGAGAATGAAGGCCCGTTGGACGATCAGCTTCCAGATGCTGACCTCTTCCGAGTTGAAGCAGTACCAGATTACCTGGCTGACATTGCCACATATCTAACCACAGGACAGTGCCCTGAGGATTATACCCCGCTTCAGAAACGCCACCTGGTTGTCCGGGCGGCCGACTACCAATTGATCGCAGGGCAGCTATACAAACTGGGGCTTGATGAGGTGTTGCGCAGGTGTGTTCTTGACCATGAACGGGAAGCAGTGATGTGGGAATGTCACAGTGGTGTTGCGGGAGGGCATGTGGGTGCAAAACCTATCGCAAGGAAGGTGCTTCAAGCTGGCCTGTGGTGGCCAACGGTACATGCAGATTGTAAGGCCTATGTGAAGCGTTGCGATGTCTGCCAGTGGACGGGAAGGCCTTCGCACCGGGACGAGCTTCCGCTACACCCAGTGCATGTGCTGCGGCCATTTGAAAAGTGGGCTGTTGATTTCGTAGGCCCCATCGCACCAATCACTCGACATTCCAAAGCCCGGTACATCATCACCGCAACGGATTATCTCACACGGTGGGTTGAGGCAGCAGTGGTACGCGACTGCTCGGCAGAGACCGCTGCCCGGTTCATCTTTGAACACATCATCAGCCGCTTTGGCTGCCCACGGAGCTTAACCAGCGATCAGGGTACGCATTTCATTAATGCCATGGTCAAGTCACTACTGGACACATTTATGATTCAGCATCATAAGAGCAGCCCATACCACCCGCAGGCCAATGGTACGGTGGAATCCTTCAATAAGATTCTTGAAAAGGGTTTGACCAAAATTTGCAACGCTCAGCGGGACGACTGGGATGAGCGGCTACCAGCAGCATTATGGGCTTACCGGACCACAGTGAAACGTTTGACCAACCAGACACCATTCCAGTTGGTGTATGGCCGGGAAGCCATAATTCCCGCCGAGTTCACGGTACCCAGTCTTTTGATCGCAACGTCCCTTCAATTCTCAGAGGAGGCATCACTTCGGGAACGCCTCCATGAGCTACAGGAGCTGGATGAGGCCCGATTCCTCGCGGAATTCCACCAGAAGGTTCAGAAGGCCAGGCAGAAAGCGTGGCACGACCGCCACATCAAAACTAAGGCCTTCCAAGTTGGCGGCAAAGTTCTTTTGTACGACAGCCGGTTCCAGAAGTTTCCAGGCAAGCTCCAGATGCATTGGTTAGGAACGTACTTTTTCATGGAGATCCACGACTCAGGCGCCGTTCGGTTGGCACAGCTGGACGATACAGTTCTTCCTGGGTGGGTGAATGGCGCCCGCCTGAAACCCTACCAGGAGTAGGTCTCTTCTCACTTTTCATTAATAACTCTCGCAACCGAGAGAACCTGTAGAGTAGCGTAGTTGAATAACTCTCCCGCAACCGGGATGAAAGTCGGTAGTCTTTTCCATTTATAGGTAATCAGTCAAATAACCAGTCAGTTGCGGGAACCTTACCGCAACCGACTGTGGTCGGGGCAGGCCAGTCCACTGTGTCGCAGCGCTAGTCCAGCATGTCGCCACTCTAGTCCAGCGTGTCGTTCACGTAGGATCCATCCTCGTGCCAGTGTCAGTCCGGGTCATTTCCGTCAGTCCTTTTGTCAGTCCGTAGGATCGCTCAGATTTTTTCATAAATTACCATAATCAACAGTAATCGTACTGTAGTCATTTGCCATCACCCGCAGTTCCCTCCGCTATCGAGTCCGCCCTTCTTCCCATGACGCCGTCAGCAACTGTCAGATTACATACAGGCACGCGATTGATCGCACAATTATCGTAGCCCCGAAGGATAGCAAGAATTAATTGCCGTTATGGAGTTTCATCAACTCCGCGCGTGCCAGCGGATGCCATAATTTGCATGAAGATCAACAGCACGAGAATGACGGACCAGTTCAATTTGGAAGTTGCAGCGTCTCCAGAGCATTTGCAGCATCGAAGCGCACCGTATCCAGCAGAGAACTCCAGAAGAACACTCCAAGTTTACCAGCGTCGCGCCAAGATGCCGAGGGCTATCGTCTCTGTCCCTGAACCAGCGTTAGACAGCAGAATTCACCGTGTCGAGTCGTTGGTCTGCAAGTATGACAATGCAGCATGTATGGACGCCAACCTGTCCGACCCGGCTGAGTTTCCCCACCTCCATTGGCAGACTTACATGGAGCACCATTACACGCCAGGCAACAGCTCCCATAGTCGGATGCGAGAAGAATTCAGGGGCCTGCAGCAGTCAACCTTGATGCATTTAAGGACTCTTCCCGTTTTCGGCACTACGGGACTGGCTCTGCAATGCACTCGGTTCCTCCTCAGTCGGGTACAGAACGGGTCCCTGTGGCTCAACGAAGAAATCCCAATTCATGCCGAGGACATTCATCGGCTTACAGGGCTGTCCCAAAACGGTGCACATGTCTCAGCTGCTGGCCAGACATCCTCTAAGCGCGCCCGGAAGTCGGGTGACGCCGACCTGTATACCAAGTATGGCACTCGCCGGGGTGGCAAAGGTGCCAAGATTGACCTGATCAACAAACCAGAAATCCGGTTCGCTTGCTACCTGATCGCTAGCAAGACGATGCACCACTATACGAAGGGATAATGCACCCTGGACACAATTTCCATTGCAGAGCACTGCACCCGGGGCACCAAGTTGAACTGGTGCTCTTTCGTGTTGAAGGAACTCTTCGCGGCCTGCGAAGAAAATTACAGGCGTACCACCACTTTCATTTACGGCTACTTGATCTTAGCCTTTGCCATGTGGAAATGGCACCTTCCTCCCATCCGGGAGCCGACGGAGACGACCATAAGCCAGCCTCTGGCGATGAAGTACACCCCCTGGCAGGTGTCCATGGATCCCAGCACCAAACAGGTGAACGCGGAAGCGTTCCGGACGTGGTACGGGATGATGACCGATGTCGTGGCCAACCAGCAGCGGGTGCCCAGGCCCTTGCTGGATGAGTACAGTGAGCAGGTGTGGTTTGGGGTCAGCCACAGGCACACCTTCATCCGGCCAACTTGCGTTCCGACCGCTACATTTCACATGGCGCCCCTCCGGTTCCAGCTGAATGACGACACCTTCCACCGAGAGGTTTCTGCGTGGTCGGGGGTCGTCAAGCACGTCCAAGACGGGATCACCCGCTATAACTTTGAAGGGATGCTGCCGGCACAGCGGCCTGCCGCGACCGGCGCAGCGGGGTCCTGACAGGTTGCGGCGGACCCTCCATAAGAAGCAGCTGAGACCGCCCCGGATCTGCCTCCAGCGCTGGTCCCGATCGTCGAGCACCTCAACGACCAGGTACGACGACTTAACGTGGCCACCCAGGTTGCTTCAAGTGGTGCCCCTATATTTCCTTCTTTTGCTGAATTTCATATTAATCGGTCTCGTGGTCCCTCCAACACCGCCCCCCTCATTTCCCCCATTCCCACTAACCTGTTCACTTCTGCCACCCCCCTCATCACACCAATGGGTGAACCGGGGCCCGAACCCGATTCCGCCGACCCACCTCCATCCAAGAGGGCCCGCATTACTGCTACAGATCCAGTGGCGGATTTGAATGTCGATGATCCACCAGTCACTCCGCCCACATCAACTCTGATTCCGGAGGAACCTCTGATCGATCCGACAGAGTTCCTCAACCTCCGCCTCCCTCCCACTTCTTTCACTCTGTCCACCGCTCCCACCGGCCGACCACCTGCCACCTCCCCCAATCCATCCAACTCATCAGCCACTCTGTCAGATTCGTTGATCCGGGACCTTTTCGGAGGTGACCATGGGGTGGAAGTCACCTCTAGTACTGCAGCCGTGGTACCACCGGTTGACCCCGTGGCCACGACCCCAGACCCTCTTGTTACTATATCTAGCAGGTTCACGAATGGGGGGGCTGATTCGGCTGCCCCTCCCCCAGAGCAGACCACGCAGCAAGACTGGCCGGAGTCCGAGATGGCCACTTCAGTGCAGCAGCAGACGCCGGTCCATCCTCCAGAAACTTCCGGCCGACCAGCGGCCAGCCACCAACCTTCGCAGGAGAGGGTGCCGGAGCAAGGCACACCCAGCACGACCACTACAGAACAATGGAGTCCAGCACAGCTGTACCTGCTCATTCAGCGGGCGGCCCTCAAGGCCGAGCAGATTCACACAGAGCTACAGCGACGGTGCACCGAGCAGCGGAATCAAATCACGGCGCTTACTGAATAGCGCAATCAGTTGCTGCGGGAGAAGACCAACCTCCAGGAGCAGGCCAACATTGTTATTCAGGCGCTCTCCAGTGTATGGCCTGCTGCAAGGGCTCAGTATGCCCCACTCCCTGCTGGTATAGAGGAGGACAGTATAGCACTACAGGCTCACCACCTCAGGGACGTTTTCACTAGTGTTTGCAGGGAGAACCAAGAACTCCAAGCGGCGTTAGCCGCACGGCCTACCCTTCCAGATCCACCCACCAACCATTCAGGACAGGTGACTTCCAAACAGACGCAGGCAGTCAGTCTACAAGCAACTCTCCATTCCACTGCAGCTGCGGCTTCTGCCCTTCTGCGAAGTCTACAGGAATGCTCCCTCGTGCTAACGGTCAAGACGTAGCCTATCGCTGCCCAGCTGCAACAGATTGCCCGGGACATTCAGGCGACCACGGACCCAGCAAGGTTAGATCAGCTCTACGCCCAGTCGGACGAGCTGGAACTTCACATGCAGCAGACTGAGGCTGAATCAGCAGCGGCCAAGCACGTCATCCGGGAGATTCGTTCGCCCCTTCGCACCCATGCTGACGCTATGCACCAACTGGATGCCAAGGCAGAAGCCCAGCTCGCCACCCTGTTCGGGGCTGCCCCGACGCCCATAGACGAAGCCGCCACCAACCAAATATCTCAAGAAGCCGACTTGCTTATGTAGGAATGGCAGCAAGCGGTGGCGGCCTTCACAGAGCTTAGAGATTCAGCGCTCCGCCGGGTCCCGGAGTTGGGGCCTTTGTTTGGACAACCAAGTGACGGAGAACAGCAGGAAAGGGCACAGGGCGAAGGCACAACGGAGCAGAATACGGGTGCCAGCGGGGCAATGGAAATAGAAACTGTTATTTGTGATTGACTCGCGGACGAGTCAAGGAATTGTGGTCGGGGCCTGTTGGGGCCCTTGTTTTTCTTAGTTTTGACATCTTGGTCAAGACATTTTGAGTTTTGACCCTTTTTGAGTCACGGAATAAATACACATGGCAACTGCGACCGCGCCGCAACTACCAGGAGTTGCGGAGCTATCAAGGTGGCGCGGAAGCACTCGATAGCTGGAGATAGAATGGAGATAAGTGCAGATGAAGGAAACACAGCAGAAAACGGAAAGTGGAACACGCAGACATCAGAAGAGAAGCTGAGAGAAGCCAAAGTGAAGACGCAGAGGAGCCGATAGTCGCGAGAGCGGGTGAATAAATAACAGTCACCCGGCTGAAAAAGAGGTAGAATGCTAAGAGTTGAATGCATACTGAAGAAGTCGCGAGGCCGGAGACAAGGAAGGACGCGCAGAGCAGCTGCGGAGGATTCAGGCATGTGCTTCATATGGGTTCTTATCTTCTATATTCTACCCTTTTGTTCTGAGATTCATCTGTATCGGCTTTGTGGGCTAACGGGAAGATTGCCATGTAATCATGTATTGGGCCAAGAGATTAATATAATAGAAGGTTCTTGTCTCAATAAGGTGTTCATGTGCATGTAATGGGTACAGTTTTAAAATTTTATTTATGAATGTCTATGATACTTATTAAGTAATCTTGCGCATATAACTTTATATATGAATGGATGAACCGTCTTTCTTTAGTTGCGGGTTTTTTCCTTGCCCTTGATCTCATCCCCTTTTGCATGTGGTTGCGGCACGCCTCGGGTGAGACGCACTGCTCTCCTGAGCAGGGTGAAAATGCCGGCATGTTCCTAGACTACACCGGACCCCTTTGTTGGCCACAACTCTTGAACCTGGGTCTTGTCCGCGAGACCTGATTTCTCGCCAACATAAAGGTAATCCCCAAAGTATCTACCGGGGTCTTGAGAATGGATCCATTCTAAAACCTATATTTTCTTAAGGTGAGAACAAAACGAGATAGAAGGGATTAATGTGAATAACTTTATGAAAAGGGACTAATATGAATACTTTTATTGAAATGGATCCATGGGTTCTTTCACTCATTTCTAAAGTTTTCTTTTCAATTCTCATTAATGGATTACCCTTTACTACTCTCTCCCCCTATACCCCTATAGAGGTATTAGATAAGGTGAACCCATCTCCACTTTTCTATTTCTTCTTATCGCTAAAGGGTTGGGTCATACTATAAAATATGTTATGGAAATCAATAAAATTAGAGACCTTAAATTACATGGAGAAGATCTCTCCTCCTCTTATTAACAATTTGTGGATGGAATCCTCTTCATGAGGACACTTATTGTTAAATAGGCTTCAACAATCAAACAAATCTTAGAGGACTTCCAAGCTACCTATAACACTGATATTAACCTAGGAAAATCACACGTTTTCTTCTTCAACACAACTCAGGCTATTCATATCCATATTTCTCATATTCTTGGCTTTCAAAGGAATTCCCTTTTGTCCAAATATTTAGGTGCCCCTTTAATGGAAAAACATCTTCGTCATGCTTCCTAGGAAGATCTCCTAACATTGAGAATAAGCTTACAAATTGGACCTATAGAACCTTAAATATATTTATAAGACTAATTCTCTTGAAATCAATCATGCAAACCATGCCTCTTTAATTATTCTCTTCTTTGGTTGCTCCCAAAACATTCATTAAGAAAATTCACAATATTCAAAGGTCCTTCATGAGGAGGGAAATGTGTGCAAATTTGGGGAAGAAGTGGGCCCTTTTTACATGGGAGAAGACATGTTGACAAAATATGAAGGGATTTCTAAGCCTTCAAGACCCAAAAATACTAAGTGAAATGATGACTACCAAAACATGGTAGTGTTGGATTCACTCCCTAAATGAGCCATGTAGCAACATGTGGAGAAAGAAATACACCCCCAAAATTGAGGAACAAAATTTAGTCATAACTAAAAGGGAAATAAAAGGGTCACACGTATGGAATGCAGCATGGCATAATCAATCTCTTATACAAAATCATAGCTTCTAGGAAGTAAGAAAAGGAAACCATGCCTGATTTTTGGATGAATTATGGAATCAAATTCCTAATCTAAAGGACGTGGAAAACATACAAGACATATAGAAAGTTATCCATGAATGATTTTTTGTGAGCATAAAATACATAAAACATAATATGAAAGATCTTCATCATCCAATGATCTGGTTGGCTGGCCATTATATTCCTTCTATTTTAAAAATTCAAAGATGATGTTTTTTCATAAAACTCATAATTTGTAATATGATCCAATAAGGACATCTTAAAGTAGCACATTATTAGAAACCTCTAGAGGAGCAAAAAAAATGGAGAACATGGATTCTAAGAGAGTAGTGTTATTAGGTAGATGGAAATAAGACATGGGAAAATTTTAAGAGGAGATTATAAATAGGAGAATTAAAATTCAACAAGGGTCAAATAAGCTTAAAAAGAGATACAAGAAAACTGGATAATACAAATTAAAAGAATCTTACAACACAATAATATTTGCAACTTTAATTCTAGATGATAATATTTAGGGTAAATTCTAGAAATTGAATCTATGACTAGAATTTTCTCTCTCCCTTAGCTCTTGGTGCATGATAAAATTCTAACTTGGGATAGGATGCAATGTCAAGGTTTTTAAAGTCCATCCCTTTATTTTATTTTTTCCTTGGAATATGAAAATGTGGAACACCTTCTTAATATCTAATCCTTCTCCTCTTTTCTTTCGGACAAAAGTACCCTCACTTTTCGATATCCAAACAAATCTAGATGGAGTATCAAAATTTCCCTTTCAGACTAGAGAAAATTTGCATCCACTAACCCAATCATCGTCGAGGCTTGGAATATTCTTCCTTGATTTATACTCTGGGAGGTCTGGAAGGAAATAAATAGACACATTGTCAAAATCATTTTAGTCTTTGAATAAATAGTGTGGAATAGAGTTACACAAATTATAAAGGAAAAATTACTAACCTCCATTTGGTCTCCACGAGATTGGATGTGTAACCCTTAGGAAGTTATAACCTTACATTCTCTAGGAATTCCCCTACTCGTTGAATGCCTTTTGTCATAACTATTCATCCCAAGTGCACTAGTCAAAAAAATGGAATCCAACACCCTGAGGTTTCATCAAACTCAATTTTGATGGAGCCTCGAAAGGCAATCCAGGACCAATTGGTTATGGAGGATTTTTAATAAAGTATAGAGTAAACATCTTAATATTTTTGAAAGTTTGATAGGAATAGATATCAATAACTAAACAAATCTCTTTGACCTAGACTATCGATTATAAATTGTGACCAACAAAAGATACATAAGTCCCATTGTAGAAGGGGACTCACAACTAGTCATACAAATGGTAAAAAAATGCAAAATAGATGGCATCCTTATAAAGTTTTAAAATATTGGAAACTATAAGGAGGACAGGAAGGAATAAAACCCATCATTTTTCATCTTCCAACTACCAAATTACTACATGTTAGGAGAATAGGAAACAAGTCAGCATACATGTTAGCAAATGAAGGCAATAATATTGGCAATCCACCTTTAGAAATTTTGTGGAATGAGATAATTCTAAAGCCACTAAAAACACAATGCTTAAAAATTTGTTTGGAGGATCACCCTTCTCCATTGTAAATGCTCATTTATGATGGGAATCAATGACCCACGCACTTGGTAGTCGAATGGGGTGATGTTTGAATGAGAAACTTGTTGACGTTTGAATCTTTGGCTGTGCGCGTGCCCTGTAACCTAGCAGAGTTTCCCAGCTGCCATGGCTTCATGAGGGGAATTCGAGCCCCTTCCTCCACCTCCAGAATTATTTGCATTCAATAAATTAGTAGCATCAAGTAGAAAACATCCCCTATCTGATTCACAACATAAATTTGTGAAGAAACTGGACAACATCCCTTTGGTTGCTCTTCCAGTCGAGGAAACTTGCAGTTTTGCACTGAATCCCATAGAAAGAGGGCTTATTGGGCAGTTTATTGGCCTTTGGCCATCTCCAAAAGCCGTGGAAGACTGGGTGCAGAGAAACTAGACTCCTCTAGTTTCAGAAGGTATCAAAATCCACTTCTTTGGAAAAGGATTCTTCATTTTTGTGTTTGAAAACGTGGAAGGCAGAAGCCCCATATTCATAAATGGGCCATATTTCATGGGTCCTCAAGGTTTATATTTAAAAAATGGATGTCTGATTTCGATCCTACCCAAGACGTGCCTTCAGCTATCCCATTGTGGGTGCACCTCCCCCACCTTCCTCTGCACTGTTGGAATAAGAAATATCTCCAAACCATTGGCAACACCCTTGGAAAATATATTGACCAAGTAGTAAGAAAATATGAATACTATTGCGCACGCATATGCGTAGAGGTAGAATTGGAAATTGGGCTACCAGAAGCTATTAAACTATCAGTTACAGATTGGACCCATATCGAGGAGTTGGATTACGAACAACATCTGTTTAAATGCAAGAATTGTCAAGGCTATGGGCATTTCACAAGACATTGTAAAAAGAAGGCAGAAGAAGAAAGTGAAAACTCGAAAGGAGAGCAATGGACCCTAGTCCAGAAAGCAACCCCGACAAAAGCCAGAGGAAAAGGGGCCACAAAGGGACCAAAGTCCCAATAATAGGGCATGCTCTTGGGGTAGGGAGCTCCATTCCCTCATCGGTAGAAGCTAATCACATTGAAGAGGATAACACTCTAGCAGATCATCCATAAACAATTTTGGACAGTAGGGAACAACCCATTTTCCCCCCTTCTGAAAAATATAACGAAGAAGCAGTCCTCCTCGGAGCAACCCCAGACACCTCCTCCCCTCCCTCATATGCAGAAATAACCAGAAAGAAGTCAATGGATACCTCCTGCTCCTACGAGAATGAGACCTTTGAGAGGCCCTCGAAAAGAGTTAGAAGAAAATCAAATAAAGAAGCAAGGGAAGAAGAGGCAGAAAGGAAAAAAATGCAAGGAAGTCAATCCAAAATCAAGATGTCCATTTGGAGAAACACCAAAACAAGGCCTCCCAAGGGAGGAGTTCCCAATCCCTCCATCAGTAAATAATGTGATTAGTCTGTTGGAATTGCAAAGGCTTGGGGAATCCAATGAAAGATAAATCCATCAAATATTTTCTGAAAATGGACCCTCCAAAAATCCTCATGCTCCAAGACACTACAATCGAAGGGGACACCCTTCTTGACATCAACAAGTCGAAATGGAAGAAAAACACAGGAAATGCAGTAAGTGCAAGGATATCCTTAGGTGGAATTGCTACTTTGTGGTCGGAGGACCAATTTCAAGTAGAAAACTCCTTCGAGACCCAGCACTGGATATAAACCGAGCTAAGGCATTACACAAGTAAGTTAACATTTTCTCTTTTCAATATTTATGTTTCGGTGCTCTATGCTGAAAAGAGAGAATGTTGGAAATCTCTTTCTGCCTTTTTAGATCTCCACTCTCCCAAGAATATCATTTTAGCCAGAGACTTAAAAATTGTTCTAGATATAAAAGAGAAGAGAGGAGGCAGCTGTAGCAGGGACCAAATGCTCCCCTTGGTCGAAGATATTGTTCACCAATGGGACCTCCTAGATTTCAAACCCACGAGAGGTCTCTATACTTGGTCTAATAACAGAGTAGGGGAAGAGCATATTTTTTCCCGTTTGGATAGGTTTCTTGTCCAGAGTTCGTTGTTGCTGGAAAAGAGGTTCATCTCCTCCAAAATCCTCCCTAAGTTGACCTCGGATCATAAGCCTATTCTTATCCTCTTGGAAGAGGAAGAAAAATTGGGCCCAATTCCTTTTCATTTTAGTCCTCTTTGGGTTGACAAAGAAGGGTTCTTTGACATTGTTAGCTCGGCTTGGTCCAAATCTATCACTGGATCCCCAAGTTATGTGTGGGAGCAGAAACTAAAGGCCACAAAGAAAGCTTTGAAAGAGTGGATAAAAAAGCCCACTAAAACCCCAATCAATCATAGAAAAGAAGCAGTTCAACTACCGGAGGACCTGCAAATGGAATTGGAAAGAAAATACATCACCTCTGTGGAGGTTTCAAAGGAATAGATCGCCAAAAGAAACTCCTACCACTCCTTCCACATTGAAGAGGAATACTGGATAATTAACTCTTGCAGCATGTGGTTGAATGCAGGATATCGAAATACTTCTTTCTTCCATCGCCAATATAAATCTCGCCTCTCCCAAAATAATATCTCGGAAATAACATCCATTGAAGGGCTGGTCTGCAAAGGTTTCGATAAAATCAAACCTGCTGCTGAGTCTCATTTCTAGAACCTATATAGTAAAAGGAGCATTGGCAACTAAGAGGACATATTGGATTTACTCTCCCAAAGTTCCCTCACTGGTTAGTAGAGAAGACAACTTAGTCCTCACAAAGCCTTTTATTGATAATGAAATCTGCAATGTCATTTGGTCAATGGAACTCGAAAATGCCCCTGGACCCAACAGATTCTCAATGCACTTCTACAAAATATGTTGGAACATTATAAAAGTTGAATTGTTGAGAATGATAAAAGGATTCCTGAAAAAAGCCAAGGTGAGGGGAGGAATTAACTCTACCTTCTTAGCATTAATTCCAAAAGAAGTGAATCCTGGATCCTTTTAAAGATTCAGACCTATCTCCCTCTGCAATGCTTCATATAAAACCCTTTCCAAGCTTCTTGCCAATAAAATCAAATCGCTACTTGGGAACCTCATCTCCATCTCTCAAGGAGGGTTTGTCAAAGGCAGACACATCCTGGACAATGCCATACAGGTGCAAGAAGCAATGCATTACAACCATCAATGGAAGGAGAAAGGGATGTTGATCAAGCTTGATATGGTGAATTCCTTTGACAGGGTCAACCTATCCGTCCTCTATAGGGTCCCTCTCTCCTTTGGTTTCTCAACTGAGTTTGTCAATCTTATCAAAGCATGCACAGATAAGCCATGGATAGCACTGCTCGTCAATGGAAGACCAAATAGTTATTTTCAATCCTTGAGGGGATTAAGGCAAGGATTCCCTCTCTCCCCATTCCTGTATATACTCATGGTAGACATGCTCAGCAGGAAACTGGCAGTCAAAAATTTTGCAGGGGTTGCTCCGGGCTTAAGAATTTCGAATGGGTTGGAGCCCATAAACCACACCTTCTTCACTGATGACTCCCTCCTGCTAGGCTAAGTGTCTACCAGGATCGCAAGTACCTTTAAATCCATTCTCCATAGATATTGCAGTGTTTCTAGATCTCTCATCAACGACAACAAGAGCGTTGTGTATGGCTGGAATGCAAAGCAGCATGATATCCAAAGAATCGTACAAATCTCGGGCTTTGTTGGCTATGAACACTGGGTTTTGTTGGCTATGAACACTGGGATAAAATTAAATATTTTGGGTTTCCATTAACCCTTGGAGTAAATAAGAGCTCACCGTGGGTAGAAGTTATTAGAAAAATCAAAGCGAAAATCATTTCCTGGGGAGGCCAATGGCTCACAAATACTGGACAACTTATTCTCATCAAATTAGTGCTCTCCGCCTTACCTATATGCCAGGCCTCCTTTCTCCTGGCGCCCAAGTCCATCACATAACAGATCTCAAATCTAATCTGAGATTTTCTATGGCAAGGTGGAAAAGGCAATCAGAGAAAATTCCACATAGTTAATTGCGAATTGGTGAAATTCCCTATCCGGGAAGGTGGACTTCAGATCAGAGACCCCTCCCACACTAACATTTCACTCGGCTATAAAATTATGTGGAAATTATACGCAGAACCAAATCATCCAGTCAGTCAGATACTAAGGAAAAATTATGTCAAAGGCATTCCCCTAAGAAATTTGTAGGCAGACAACACATCGAAAGGCTTTTTGATTTGGAACCTTTGCAGGAGAGGTGAATTTTTCCATATTTACCTCTATCGTATACTTGGAAATGGTAAGAGAAATAAGTTGTGGAAAGATTGCATCATGGGTCACTCGCCTCTCTCCAACTCTGAAGATATTAAAGAGATCCGCGAATGGCTGTCTCAACATGGCATACATAGACTTGATGACGTTTCTGCTTGGGATGAGACAAGAAACAAACAATATTGGGCCTTTTCCAGAATATCGGAGCATCTGAAATTGCAACAAAATATACTCAGAGCGGAGTTAAGTGATGCTGAACCGGTCCATAAGCACGCTTCAAATTCTTGGGGTTGGGTATCTCAGGAACCTACACTGCTGTGCAAGGATTTATGTTTCTAAAAACTCAGCGAGAGATGAATCAACCTGCAAAATTTTGGAAACAGGTGTGGGAATCCTTGGGCCTCCCCAAAACCAATTTCTTCTTCTGGGTCCTAATGCACAAGAATATCTTGACAGGGGAAAACCTGATAAAAAGAAGTATCGTAGGGCTTCACATATGCGCTCTCTACAGGAATTCACTCGAAACCACAGATCACCTCTTTGTGGACTACTCCTTCACCAAAGAAGTGTGGAATTTTATCCTTCAAGGTCTCAATGTCACAATTCCACTCCAGATCTCTGTTGTGGATTTATTTTCCACATGGAAGGAGCGCTACCCTCATGTTATCTCCAACAAGTCCATTTGGGTCCAAGTTTGGCACACCATCTCCAAATATGTCTGGTGGAAAATCTTGCTTGCAAGAAAAAAACAGATTTTCAACAATAGTTCTTGGTCCCCCTCGACGGTTGTAGCCAAATCCAAAGCTATCCTCCTTGAAACCGTGATTAATCAATCCCATAAACTCGAAATATCTCTCCTTCCTGAAGAAAATAAATGTATGGGAACATTTTTTTTTTGAGACAAAAAAAAAAACACAGTTATACCCTTCACCAATCCAGGATGGCGCTTAAGGGACTTGGATAAAATATTTCAAGTATCCTGGAGGAAGCGGGGTAAAGCAACAATTTTCTTCAATGGAGCCTCCAAAGGAAACCCCGGGACAATGGCCGCATGTGGTGTGCTATACTCTTCGGATGACACAAGAAGAGATAGCTTCAGCTGGGGCCTCGAGCAATGAACAAATAACCAAGCATAAATTCCTGGTCTGTTAAAAGCATGCCAAATTGCTCGTGAGAAAGGAATTAAAGAATTTCAAGCCTTCAAAGATTCAAAAATATTGATAAAAATGCTACACTCGGAAGATCAGTTCAATAATTCAGTCCTAAACAAGATCCTTCGAAGACTGAAGTTCATCCTGCTTGACTTCTCTTCTTATTGATTCTTCCACATCCTCATAGCTCGAACAAAGAATATGATATGAATGCAAACAAAGGATGCCTTCTCCCGCAAGGTGATCTTGTCATAAACGATGAAAATCCTTCACAAATCTGCATTCCATGAAAGGTTTATTATTATGTAATGGGAAGACAACTTGTTGTCTTGTAACGATGGTTGATTTGGCCCCGACCCAACCGGGTTTTACCAATAAATAAAATATAACTGTTTCAGTTAAAAAAAAATAGGGTGATGGTTAATGTATTCAAGGAAATGGGTTTAATAATGGTACTTGTTTGGAGGATGATTTTGGTGACCTCTCCAACCACGAATCATCATTATGCACACACAAGATGTGAAGGCAAAGCTCTCATGGTAAGGATGGGGGGGAATTTTGGATTTTTTCCATCATCCAAAGATCTATGGTTGTGTATCTCAACTAATGGTGTAGCACCCTAGATGTTACAATTTTGTGAAACCTTTGTTTTTATGTTATTGCAATTATTTTATTGTTACATTTACATGACACCCTTATTGTTATAGTGTTGCAACGCCTCTATTGTTACATTGTTGTGATACCCTTATTCTTTCAATGTTGCAACATTATTTCTATGACAACCCTATTGTTACACACCTCTATTTGTATGTTTCTACGACACCCCCGCTATTACAGGGATAAAACACATGTTGGCTTGAGGGGTCCTGACCCAGGTTTAGAGGTTAAGGTTTGCCAACAAACCCCTATACTACTGGCCCTTTCGGTAGTGACCTACTTGCGCAAGCCAAAGTCTCACCTGAAGCAGTATGGGAGGGTGCTGGAACCAGGTTTCCGCACCCTGGGAGAGGGTAGGTAAGTCAAGCAGAGCTGCGATCAACTTTATAATTACCAGATCTTATATCATAGAGCCCAAATCTATTGATACCCTTTGCATCCATGTGCACAATATCAATTATAATCACAGTAACTAACAGATCATAAACTTATAGAACATTAACACAGTGATCACAGGTATTATTGCATAAATTATAATAGAACAGATCTAGATCGTAGCATAAACAAATAACGCAATTACTTCTGCAGCTTAAGTCAATAACATAGAAGCATACATACTCAATCAGATATCACAAATTCACATCAGCGGTAAGTCCAATAGATTTAGATACTTCAACAGCCTTCCACATTCATTAATTTTTATGATCTACTTACAATACCCAAATCCCAACCTGCGCACACAACAACAAGGTCTGCACACAACAGGACTGAGGATCTCCACACACATAGCTAGCAGGAGTCCTTACCCAACCAACCCTAACAAATCTAATAGTTCGCATGTAGCATCAATTCCAATTCATTCCTACCTTAAGACTCAAAATTTTCATCTATTTTAGACTCATCGTATTTCAATTATTTCTTCAACTCGGTTGACCAAGAAAAAGAATGGAGAGCGCTAACGAACTTCCCCTTGCCCTAGGGTTTCAATCCCCAAATTTTGTCGCCGCCACTAGCTGGTTCGCGCTGACCTGGTTCAGCTGCCATGGATTTGAATGCAGGGAAGCTTCTGCGAGGAGAAAGCATGGCTTTCGGTTCATTAACAACCATGAGATGGCACCTGGAGCTTGGGGGCGATTTCTCGCGGGGATATTTACTTGGGCCCCCTGCAGACTTGCTGGGCGAGCAGACTGTGCAAATCGCTGCACATTATCTTTTGTATGTGTGCCATCGCAGGAATAGGGCGCTCTACAGCTTCCGACGGGCATGGCTGCAACAGTCCTATGGCCGTCTAATGGCGAGGTGGCACGATGGTGCATTTCTCTCTACGCCTCTGCGAGCAGATCTATACCTTTGGCTACTTCTGCACTGAGCTTCTACATGCAGAAGCAGTTTCGCTGGGATTTGGTGCTTGCTCTGAAGCCCAATGAACTCACTGCATCAACTTCGATTCCTCACTCTAGCAGCAGGGATCCTTCTTATCCTCAGCAAACAACTTTTCAGATTCAAATAACTCTTCTGACGGGAAAAACCCTGCTCCTTGGGGTCCAACCCTCTTTTACAGTGCGCCATCTCTCAAAGGTCCTCAAACAAAGGCTGGGGATCCCCTCCTCCCTTATGCGGCTCCTCTTTGCAGGTAAGCAGCTTGACAACAATGTGCCTCTTTCATTTTACAAAATTGAAAGAAATGCCACAGTGATCCTATCACTTCGGCTAAGGGGAGGTGCCGTTGGGCAATCTTCCGCCTCCAAAGGTTTTTCCTATAAAGATGCGGTTCATGCACAGCCTGCCAAGAAGCCTGCCCAACCAGCTGAGGCTCCAAAACCTTTCTTGGTGGACAAAATGGAGGAAACCCCTGCCATTGAAATCACTCATCCATCTCTGGATGACCAATACCAGACATTTGCAGAATTAGCCATCATCTGCAGATTTAATGGACTCTGGCCCCATTCCGCCGATCTATACCAGTGGATACACACCAATTGGACCAACAACAGCAAAGTCTTCTTTTGCTCGAAAGGCTTCTTTATTGTAGTCTTTTCCCACAATGAAGATTACCAGAAAGCCTTAACGGGAGGCCCCTGGTTCTGGGGATCAGCTGGACTTTTCCTAACCCCCTGGTTCCCAGACTTCAACCCCTCTACTGCTGTCATCACCAAGCTTCCTATCTGGGTCAGGATTCCAAATATCCCTGTGCATCTTTGTCATTTTGTTGTCTTTCAAGCAATCGGGGACACCTTAGGCCGCTTCCTGGCAACAGATACATCAAGGGGGGAGAAAGGAATATATACCTTTGGCAGAATTTGTGTGGAAATCGACATCAGCAAAGGGCTGCCAGAACAGATCATCCTTAAAATTGGGGACTTCCATTGGACGCAAACTTTGGACTATGAGAACATAGCCTTCAGGTGTCGCCATTGCCATCAGACAGGGCATCTCCAGAACACATGTGCAACGTTCCTCGACAAAAAGAAGAACCTCAATCGCAAATCCAAATCCAAGAACTAGAAACCTTGTGATAGACCCCCTATGGATGACATAGAGTCCTCTAGATCTGATGAGGAGGATTTTGAAGTGGAAGAGGAGATTTTGGAGCATCCGAAGGACACGCCCTCAGCCCGCCCCGAGGATCTTTCTGCGCCTTTGATCTCGTAGAAACGCTCTCATGAGTCCTCTTCTTCGGATTCAGACAAGGAGACTTCTCCTTTAGCACAGAACAGTCTGCAAGTGGTTCCGGTCCAGCCAGATCATAATGGTTGGGTCAAAGTCAGTAAAAAGAAAGGGAAAAAATGTCGATTGGGAGACTCTGCCCTTGCTAGGTAGACTCCTTAGTCTAGTTCGTTCTCTTCTGTTCTCTTTGTTATCTTCTGCTTATGCCATGGTTGCTCTTTGGGACCGAGGTTGATACTATATCATTTTCGGTTCCCTTGCTTTCTAGCTTCGCTTCTCGGCAAGCTCTGATTGTACCATATGCCTTTTCTTAATAGAATTAGTCTTATTCAGAAAAAAAAGAAAAAAAAGAAAAAGAAAAGAAAAAGAAGTTCATCTATTTATAATGATTTAGCCTAAGCTTTCCTGTGGTCCACAAACTGTGGTATGTGGACTCTAGGTCTACCCTTTGACCCGTTACAATGCTTTCGGGGCTTTGACCCACCCCAAAACCCCTGCGTTAGACTAAAATATGCCAAAAATATACAAAAGTACTAAAAATTTTCTCAATTCACAACCTTTGGAAGACCCTGTTCCAACAGTCCCCCAACACAATCTTGTGACTCGTCTCGAGTCATTGTGGTGGTGGGGTCTCGACCCATGCTTGCAATGCTTTGATCGCCTTCGCTAACGGAGGTAGCACACCTTCACTTTGGACAACTGCATCCTGTGAAATGTCGACCAAATTTTCTGACAGTGGTCCCTCAGTCGCAGCAGTGACACTTTCCAAAGTTTGGTTTAGCTTCTTAATAGCAAAATTGACATCCTGCGAGAGTTTGATAGCTTCGTCAGCCCACGGATTTAGGCGGTTGCTAAGGAGCTTCTTCTTTTTCCGAAGGTCATCCATATCTGCTTGGAGCACTTGGCTGGTGTGTAGTCTCTGCAAGCGCTAGGTAGGCACCAAAGTGGGCAATGTGGCTTCGAGCATCTCGAACTCCTCTTCTTTTTGCTACAGGTCCTGGTTTATCCTTCGCAAGATTGGATTGCGCTGGACCTTAGTCCATAATTGCATGGCAGTCTCTAATAAATAGGTTCCCTGTGCGATCTGCCCCGTGATAAAATTTGTTGACACGGTGACCAGCACAGTCTGTTGGGCCCAGAAATCCAGGGGTGTTTCGGGCTGTACTTAGCTCGTAGATCTGTGATATGCTGCTCCATGCGTGCCTTAACCACCTGAAATTCATCCATTAAAGCCTTGAGTGCTGCGACCAATCCTTATACTTTGTCCCGAGGGGTGGCTAAGGCTGGAATATCTTCTGTGACATCTGTGCAGAGTTGGTGAATCACGCTCTCGAGCTCCGCTTGCTGCGTGATAGCGAGGGACACCTCAGCGTCATTTGTTGCAATGGTCTGCTCAACCGCATCGAGCTGCTGGTGTACATGTTGATCCCGATGGTGGATTTCCTGAAACACGACGGTGTGGAGGTTCTACAATGCATCATAATACAGCCTAGCTAGATTCAACTGTACCTCTACACCGGCTTGGAGTTGCATTCCTAGATTAGGTGGGCTGATCACCAAGGCTGCGCCAGGTAGGCAGCATAAATGACTTTCCTCTGTAATTTGAGCTACACCGCTGGTAGCCAATGGAGCTTGTACTTGAAGCACGCTGGTCTGCAGAGCACGAAGTTCAGCCTGGATCGTGTCAATCACAACTTTTTGTTGTTTCTTTAAGTCTACCCATTTGTCCTTTACGGCCAGAGTGACTACGTCCGCAATTTGTTCGAGGTCTCCTTCAGTTAGCGTGACTGTCTCATCACGTTCCGGCTGCTGAGATCGTTGTTTCTTTCGAGCCCCTTTTTTAGGCTCACTTGTTCGCTTCGTGCCCTGGGGGGAGGTGGTACCTTCGATGTTCAATCCATCCATGCCCAAAGCTAGCTGCGACTCGACCTCAGTCTCGGCCTCGGCGTCCTTCTCGGTGGTCTGTTTCAGCTATATATCCTTTTTCGCTGCTGCGCCCGAGTACTTCCCTGTATTCTTTCTCAGGCCTCCAGTATCCTTAATGATGATAGTTGGGATTACCTGCGTTGTGCTAGTCCCTTCAGTGTCCCGTGCGCCGGTTTTGAAGCCAATCTTCTAGGCAGGAGACTAGAGCACAATTACCCTATCAATCTCTTAATCTGATACCAGATAAGGAAGCAGGGTCTAGGTTTTATCTTTGTGGGATCTGATCTGATTGTTGTGCATGGTAACCTGGAATGCTACAATACCCTTGTATTGTTTTTATATTGTTGGGGACAGGCAGGGTCGAGAGTTGAGGGTTGCTACCAAGTTGCTCTTGAAGAGGACCCATAAGACTTGGTTATCCTCTATGCGCTGTGCGTTCGTGGAGTCCCATATATTGGCATACCGAGCCCCTTCACACATTTCTAGAGTGAGCTTGGGGAGGACTGACTCCGCAGGGGCTTCCCAGGCGACTAGTGTTATAAGGAACAGTAACCAGGAATAGCAAAAGGCCTTTCCCTGCACCTGAGATTCACGGGAATTGGTTAAAAACTCATCGCATAAGTATTGGGCCCAATTGAGGGAGACCCCCTTCGCACATTGGCCTGCTAACTGAATGACATAAGCAGGGGCGGTCGCGACCTAGCATTTCTGCATTAGCTTGAAGGCTAATAACATGGTACCCAGCTGTGTAGCAGGGTCACTGAAAGATTTGATGACGAAGCCCCACATATTTCTTTCCACATGGTAGGTCTGATGCACATATTCAGCAGTCTCTCACTCGTATTTCTTGCCCAGGCGTTCCAGAGGGTGTGGCCCTTTCATGGAAAGGCCAGTAATTCTTTGAACCAACGCAACGTCAATGGGGATTTTGTCCTGAATCCACAGGCAACCATCGTGAATCAAGGCGAGCAACTGTTGGGCCAGCCGATCCGTGACATTGTAGTGGCCAAAATGGGGCATCTGCAGTAGGTTCACGAGCCCAGATCCAACCAACCCGCGTACCCAATGCTAGGGAAAAACTGTGACCCCATCATTCTCATGGATCGTGTCAAAGTACAAACTGGGGGCCAGCTCAGGGAAGGCTTCAAAATTTTCCAAGTCGTGATCATCAAATTTGACCTCATGGAGCCTTCCACAAGGGTCGCTAAGGACGGGGACCTCTCCCGGGGTTAGTGGCATCTGCATATAGGTGATCAGGCCGTCAAGGTTCTTTGGTGTGCGCGTCGAGGATCTTTGCGATCGGACAAATGGAGGTAACCAGCTGATCGGGTCGGTGGGCTAGGCCTCCTCCTGTGCAGCCTAAGCCCGGGGCATCATCCGTGGGGACTTGAAATTTATTGGGGAAGTCTTGGGCTTCCCCCCAGCCCATTTTGCAGGTTTCTGGGGTTTCCCTGAGCCCTGTGATTTTTCTTTTCCCTTTTTTGTGACCGACATGGAGAGAACTTCTTCATCTTTAGAGCCAATCTCCATTACTTCCTCAGTTATTGGCTCCGAGGGTTTGGTAGGGTTCATGGCCGTCATTCTGGTGCAGAATATGAACTCAGGATTGCTACTGTCAGAGGGGGCTGGCTGCTTAAACATGAACAAGATGCTAGGGGCACAAAGTTTCTTACAACACAACTTCATCTAGGACAACCAGGCTAAGTACAAATTATTCGCTCAATTTGGAACTGGTGTCTGATCTATCTTGCCATTTTTATAGTTCTTGCGATCAATCAATGGTAGGGTAAACTTACCATTACGTAAACGGTAAAAAATCTCCAGAATTTGCCTCATTAAATGCCAGCCGCCCACTCCATTCAACGATAAATTTTTCTTTTTACCAGGTTTTACTGTCTCAACAGTTAGTTTTCGCTCCTCCTGTGCGTTCAGCGTACCTGCTGCGCTTGGATTAAACACCTGTACCCCCTGCGCATCTTCCCCCAACACAAACTTTTTCCCCAAGTACTTCAAAACTAGTACATGTTCATCTGACATTCTTCATCCCAAAACAACAGGACATCCTTCGTAAGTAAGTTTTTCAGAGGTGTTGTGATCAGTACATAGTTTCGAATGAACTTCCTGTAATAACCTGCGTGGCTGAGGATTGAACGCAGCTGTTTCCTTGTTGTCGAGGTTTCCAGATTTATGAGAACCTTGCCTAGTGTATTCACATCCCCAATCGGATCCAACGCAGGGTGCGTCTCAATGCTACCTGTTCGCAGCTCGAGCGGTCTGGTAACTGTGCGAATCTCTGAGACAAAGGCAGCTCGTGGATCATCCCAACACTCTTTTAAGGCTAGGATGTGGTAATCCACCACGTCCGATATCTGCACTTCCCATGTTGGTACCTTAGGTGCGACCTACGGGGGCGATTTACCCCATACCATCGTATCAATGTCCTGCAGAACTACATTAAGTGCCTCCGTTCCACCTACTAATCCAAATGTCCCCAGAAATTCATCCTTCAATGTCTCCCAGTGGTGGGTGCGCCGATGTAGCTCCACATCTAAATACCATGCAGTGGGAAGTGGTCCCAAGGCATGAATAAACAGATGAACCCACTCTTTTGTAGCCATGTCGCACCATTTCTCCATCCAAGTGAATAGATACTCACGCGGGTCTTCGGGGCCGAGGTATGTTTGGACACGCAGGTGATCGGGCGGTTCAAATCACAGGATCATCATATCTCAGCATTCTTCCCAATCCTAGAACGCCTCCTTATGTGTGTCCCACCACTGTGTAGGTGTTTTACATATGGTGAGATTAAGGGCCCATAGCCTTCATCCTCTTGGAACCTCAGCTTCAAATGATCACAAAAATTCCTTAATATTACCAGAACCATCGAAATAGGGTAGGTCTCTTACCTCTGAGGAAATGCAGCAGAATTTCCTCTGTGACCTGAAGACATCACAGCGCAGAGACATCATGTAACCGGTTTTTCCAATTCTCTATTTCCCCATATGAGTCGGAGAAGCATTCACTGTCCTTTTCCCAGCAGAGTACTCCATCTGTTGTGGGATTTATCCAATCTTCATCCCGCGCAGTCAACTTATAAATGTGATCTACATCCTCTTCGTTGCGCACCGTCTCTATATATCGTTCGTCTTCAGCAGGATCTAATGGTACTATCACCCTTGTACCATTATTTTCAAACACCATGCTTCTCTTCTTCAAGTTAATGATACCTGCCATATATATGGCCCAGTCTAACCCTAGGAGCGCAGGGTAGGGGTCTGCATCTTCTACAATCTGAATTACTTCAAATTCAGCCTAGACCTTGACCCCTGCGATATCTACCATGATTTTCGACAGTCTCCCCAAGGGTATGATCTTCTGCTGATTGGCCATATGCAGCTAGATAGTGGACCATTCCAACTTAGGTTCTCCCATTCGTTGTCACGTTTGCTTTGGTAGTACATACGCATCTGACCCCAGGTCCAAAATAACTTGATCCATTTCATAGTCATTGATCTGCGCTATCATTCGCATCTCCCTACTAGTGCGTTTCTTATATCTTTATAATTTGTGCACCTCCCTGATTTCCGAGGGTAGGTTGGGTCGTGATGTGCAACTATCTATTAGTGCCTGAAGATTCTCCATAGCCTTTCAGTTGCGCAGTAGCTTCATACATTCCTGCAAGAAGGGTTTGAACTCCTTATCTGCCTGGAGGTCTGCAAGTGCTTGGGCAGTAGACACCTCCACCTCAGAAAATTCTTTGCGAGCTATGTTAAATGTTTATTTTTCCTTTTTTAGGTCCACATCTTCTTGTTTGACAACTACTTTTCGGATCAGAGGCTCAGTTGCAGCCTTCTCCTCAGATCCTCTAGTGGCCATTCCACTGCGTGTTACGACATTCACACTTGGAGCTTTGTCTCGCAGTTCAGCCTTAACCCTCTGCACATTCTATGTAGGTGTTGGCTGCTTCTCCTGTATCTTTTCTATCAAGATCGGATAATCTTCAATTGCATGGTCCAACTGTCTGCAGTATCGGCAAGACTGCCTTGTAGGGTTCGGACAAACCCTTTAAAAGTGCCCAACTTCTCCATGGTTAGAACATATTAGTTGGCCTCATCCCCGACCTGCGCTTCCACCTCGCCCCCCTCCCCTACCCCTAGCCGGGGAGCCACGTATGCCTGTGGGGGATCTTGGCGATGCAGGGTATGATTGTACCCTACATAAGTTTCCCTGGTCTATCATCAGATCGTAAGTCTTGTTATCACTCTAGTAATTTCTTAAGTTGTGGGATTTTGAGTTTTTAGTCAAAAAATACTAGAGGTAACCACAAACCTACTTAAAATTCTAGGATCTAGCCTTCCTAGAATTCAGAGAGGGCTCTCTCTTTAAGATTTATCTTTGTTTGATTTATAAATGTTAGGTTAGTTATGAAAGTACAATTTTGTTTTGATTTAAAGGGTTTGGTGGGGAAAAATCACTTGGAGGTACAATAGAGAGAAATCTACTTTTCCATTGGGCTATGGAGTCTAAATCAAGCTAGTAGCACTAGAAATCAAGATGAAAAGGTACAAATATATTCAGGGAAAGATAGATAACCCTCAGAGATTTGGGAAAGTGGTTTTTGTGAGATGGTATGATCAGGATAAAGGGCACTTAAGGATCCTTTGATCCGGAAAATGGAAGTAGGAGGCAGAGGTCAAACGGGAGTGAGAGATATTAAGAATTCTTAGCACCAGAAATCAAAAGAAAACATTAAAATGGAAACTAGTTAAAGACAGGGAGCACTTGACTAATCATGTAGTAATACTCCTAGTTACACATTCAGACAGAACAAACATAATATGAATGCATGAAACTTAGAAAAGGAAACAATGACAAGTAGAAAGTACTTCACTTATCAACTTATCACAGGGATCCTGAATTATGATGCCAGTTAGCTTGTCCAGTCTGCTACTTTGAAATCAAACACACAATAGCCTCCAATGTTCAGCAAAAATGTCTATAGTAAAGTCCAACAATTTTATTCCACCCTGAATACTTCTAATATAGAAGTATTTATACAAAATGTAATTATAAATATCCTAGGAGATATCTAGGAATATCTTTAGGAAAATAAAATATCTTTACATAATAAGAGGGATAGCTACTTAACAGATCAGCAAGCTATCCTCTTATCCAAAATAAATAGGAATGTTTTATCTAACAAGGAGCTTTTGATTGATTAGCTGTCCTGCTTGCTGGCTGCTAGAAAATATCAGGCTTTTGACTTGCCTTCGCTGACACTCTTTCATCTGATACTCTTTAACTGATACTCTTTACCTGACACTCTTTAACATTGCTACAGTTTCATTGTTTTACTGCTGTAAAAATATGTCTTTTTTGTAGTAAAATCAACAAACTGTTTTTTTTATTTCACTGTTCTTTTGACTGCTTTCTTGACTGTTTCTTGAAGGTAATATTTTTTCACCTTTTTACCTCTCATTGTTACATTAAATTAGTAAATGTTTGCCATTGTTATTCATTGGGAATTTTGATATTCTTTAGCTTTCTAAAATTCTCATCAGCCTCCGTGTATTTAGCAAAAGTGGGCTTGAAAACAAAGAGATGTTTAATCTCATGTTGTAAAAAGAAAAAAATATTCAAAATACTGAAGGAGGACTTTTCCTGTGGGAGTGCCCTGTGGTAATGGTTTGTTGACTTGCTCCTTGGAAAATTACCTGATATTTTTATCATAATCCTTCTAGGGCATCAGTTTTTCATTAAAAACATGTATGTCTGGTAGACCCCTCTGTCTTAAGTTTGTGTATTTTACCATAAACTTTGTTATGGCAATGTTCATTGATTCACATTTCTCTTCCAGGATGTTCATCAAATTCTTCTTAGTTACAACCTTTTTAATCTGTAAGATTGTTTCTGTTCTGTCCAATACCTGTAATTCCTCCAATTCTGCCCTGTTCTTGTTGTTCAAGAATGTGATGAGTTTTAAAGCCTGAGAAGGCTTATCAGTTAACTCATCCTTGGTCTTTTGAATCTCTGCCTGAGCTGCTAATAATAAGTCTCTCTGCTCATATATAACCTGAATTGAAGGCCTTTGAGTGTGAATGGCTTCAATTATGTTTGTCCATAGATGATTTTTTACAAATGAAATTTGCTCAGTGAAAGTTAACTCTTTTTGTAAGCCCTTGATTTGTTCTCCAAGTCTGATTGCCTTCTGTTCATGGGTTTTAGCATTTATCAGAGCTAACTTATTTGTAGCTTCAAGATTATCAATCATATTCTTTAGGCTGTTGATTTCTTTATTTTTCAAAGACATTTCCTCCATAGCTTTAACAATTTGGCTTGCTTCATTTGTTTGTTGAAACTGTGTTGTAGAAGAATCTGTGGTTGAAGTAGTAGTTGAAATCACTGGCATTGCATTTTCCAGTGGTTCTTTTGGTGCTAGTTTCTCTCCTAATGTGGAAGCCACTACTATGGTAATCACTAGTATAACTGAAGGAATGATAGGAGTGTCAGGTTCTTTCACATTTTCCTTATCTTGGACTAGCTAGTCCATTTGGGATTCCATTTCTTTGATCTGAGCAGTTAATTTGAGGATGAGCTTCATCATCTCTTCTTTTTCAGTTTGATCTTGAAGGATTTCTTTGGTTTGTGGATGTTCACTTTGAGGAAGCTTAATTTGTTTCCTCAAAGCTGCTATATCCTCATTCTTTTTCTTAACCAACAATTCTACTGCTTGAATATTTGAGGGATCATATCCCACCTGTAAAAGTAAATCCTCTAAGGCTTTAATCCTTAGGTATTTTGCATACAAAGATCCCTTGTCTAACTTCATTTGATCCTGCATATTAAGAATAGTATTCTGTAACTTTGTAGCACCCATTTCTTTAGTCACCACTGTTGAATACAACATTTCAGAGCCATGTCTATGAAATTCAATTTGGTCCAGCTCATGAACACTTTCAGTGTCTACCTCAAACTCCACCTTTTTATAATCTGCCGCTGTTTTTGGTGCTGAGGTATTTGGTTGCAAAAATGACATAATCATCTTGTTTGTATAATAATCAAAGGCTGTCAGTGGCCTATTTTGATTCCCAGGTTTTTTCTTGAGGAATTGAGAATATATTTCTGATTTGATTTCCTCATCCTTCTGCTTTATCTACTTATATTTCTCCTTGATATCCAAATCTTTTTCTCAGATATTTGTGAGGAAGAGGCATCCATGTTATTATGTTTTTCAATCATTTGAGTGTCATATTTACTTTCTATTTTGTATTTTTCAATTTCTGCAAGTATTTCATTCACTATCACTGTTGCTTCATCATTATTTACTTTTGGAGCATTTGTATCTTCAATGTCAATTACCTTTTCTTTCTCAATTGAACTGAATTTAAGCGTTTTATTATAAATTAGTTTGAATTTAGTTTCTGTAGTTGTTTCTGCTTTACCACTTCAAGAGCTTGTGCTGTATTCATTTTACCTGTTGTCTATGTTGTACTAGCTGTATCTGTTAGTGTATTTTCCACCCATTCTGGTTGGTTGGAAAACTTCTCAATCTCAGGCTTAAGCTCATGTATGAAGGGAGTCAATTTGCATTTTACCCTTAGACTGCTCACGATCCCTTGAGGATCATAGTTCCATGGAAAAATTTCTTGAAATTTAAACTCTGCTAATCTCTTTGTGATCTCTTTTTCTGCATCTCTGTTGTTTATGATAAAGGGACCAACTTGATTCTTTAACTTAAGTTGAGTATTTTTTATAGAAGCCATGAAATTAATAGAATCAGAATTGAGATTTTGTCTCAAATACTCCAGTGCAAAAATTCTCATGCTCATATATCTAGGCAACTTATAAGGTAATAAGTTGGATCCAAAAAATCTTAACTCTGTATGCTTCTCATAGAGATACCAATCTCCTACTTTAATCTGTTCTGAAAGTTGCAAGATTCTTTTCATATCTTCACTGACTCTGGGTTTTTCTACTTTATTCAAAATGTTCATTGCTGGATGTAGAAAGAGGTCTGAAAAATTTGTGTAGGTGAAATCACTACCCTCTTTCCTGAGCAAGGAAGTCCAGAAGATAATGGATAAAGGCTTACCCTCCAGGTCCATATTTTGCAATGCAATAGGAAATCTATTAGCTTGAAATAATAAGAATAAATGAAAAAGATAGGATGAGTATCTAAAAACCCCTTCAGTGGGTAATTTGGTCAGCTGATAATGTATATTATTGGCTATGAAACCAACAAAATCAAAGATGATTGAAGGAGGTTGGCCTCGAGACAAGGTGGACAGGAAACCTAGAATGGACTCATCAGTGAATCCATCTGTAAAGTATCTAAGTATAAATGAGAGCATGGAGATAATATGTCTAGACCCTTCAGGGAATTTAGCAATGGAATAAGGAGGGTTTAACTTAGGAATATCAACATGGGAAGGCATAAAGTTTTGAAATATCATGAACTTCTTAGGGAAGACAAGGCCCAAGTACAACTGGGTCAAAGCTTCTATAGACAAATGAACTGACTGAGGATCAAACTGTAATTGAAGCATCTGGTTTACTGACTCTGTTGTGATGGTAAAAAGGATTTCTCTATTAGCATTGACTATGGCCCTTTGATCTGGTTCATAGTATTTTTGACATAATCTGATAAGATCTTGGCCAGGATGGGTCAATGGAACTATATATTTGGGAAAATGAGTCTCCCAAATGGGTATTTCATCCTTATCCAAGTACTTTTCATAACACCAATTGTGTATATACAAGAGGTTGAATTCTACAACAGGATCAAAAATTTTGTAGTCAACATCAGTTAAAGGGAGGCTTTCTACAACATCTACAGGTGGCTAGAGGGGATTCACTGATACAATGGATTTAGCACTAAGTATTGGAGTATATGTGACAACTTTAGATCCTTCAGATTTATGGGGTTTGGATCCCCCAGGCCTAGTTGGTTTAGATCCTCTAGGTTTAGCTGTGCTTTGGCTTTTAGTCACTCTGGGATACTTCTGCAAGATTAAATTGTTTGCAGAAGTTATTTTTCTTTTTTAGAGGATGAATTGGGAAATTTTTAAGCAAAAGATAGTCTCTGTTGGTCTTTTTTGCTCGGTTAGGCTTCTTAGAGTATGTAAACTGGGATAAGACAAGAAACGAGGGTTTCCTGAATGGATTTTGATTGAAAAAGGACTTTTAAATTATACTTAGTCTTAAAACCCTTACATGTCTTTAAAATTGATCTTTTGAGGCTTAAAACTTGTGGAAATTGGCTTCAAGGGGTGATTTTTGCAATACATAACTTCTTGGAAAAAATTGGCCAAGGTTTGGCCTATTTTTGGCATTTTTTAGGCAATTTTAAGTTGTTCAAAACTCTTAATCAAGGGTCGGGTTTAATCACTGATGGTCTAAAATAAATTTGCAAGTTTTAGTTTGTCGGAAAATACCTTAAGATGAAGGTATTTGGTTGCTTGAAAAAGGTTTTGAGAGGATCGTCGTTGAATCTGAAGTCTGCTGGTATACTGGTGCAGTGAATAAGTATTTATCAGTTATTTAATAGTGAATTTCTATTGAAATTCGGGTCCTTCTGGGAATAAGTAGACAATTGGGGCAAAAGGTTCTTACACAGTCAACAGTAAAGCGAATTGATGGATAAACTGCGCGATAATGAAATAATATGCGTGTTTCAAAGGTTTTAAGCTTATTTTAATTTCGTTTGGTTTATCATTTACTGTAGGTCAAATCATGGGCGGGAGCGGTTTAAGTTTAAAATGCAAAACCCAACAGTGGTTTTCGCGTTCAATTCAGGCAGTAAGCCGTTTCAATTTAAATGGACGCAATCAAATGAGAAAACGCCACGTCACAAAGGGCGAAATGGTAAAACAACTCATTTCATGTCCAATTGAAGGTTGGGAAAACGATTGATTTTTGGACGCGACATCGATCTGAGACCGTTAGATCTCATGATCGAGAGCGAAGGGTGAGGATCAACTGGGAAGGTGTGGCCAAAGGGAAATGGTGGGACCGGGCCAATGTTAGGCGGGTGTTTTGAAGTTTAAAACCTTTATAAAATATGACTCAGGGTAAAGGTTTTATATATATATAGGGTTTTATGCATATGGGCGGGGGTTTATGGTTAAAATAATATAATGGGGGTTAAATAATAGAAAGCGTGAGGCTTTATATCTGATGGCAGATATGGATAATGGCGAGTTAAAGTTTATTTGAAACAAACCTAAGTCTTTATTTCAAGCAAGCTTTGGGTTAAAAGTTTATGAGGGGAACGGTTAGTATTGCGGGGAAGGCTTGATATGTGCGGTTGCAAAGGCATGGGGTTTTTTCCTTTTGAACCTTATAAAAGAAACTTTATTTGGTTTAAAACTTAGGATAAAAATGTAATGTGCGGGGGAATATGTTTAGTTTTGAACATATGTATGGGCATGAGGTTTATTTTATTATATAGTTTTAAACCATTGAAGGGTCTATAACCATAGGGGGCAGAGTATTTCATTAAGGTTAGCTTTAGACCAAGGGGCACATTTTTTGGATTTTTTTAATTTAACATGTGGATAATATCTTTGGTCCAAAATCTTTATAATAGTGGGTTTTGGGGGGTATTTAAAAAAATGGATTTATATAGATAGGATAAGGTATTTTTAGGGAATTAATAAAGTAAGTTAGAAGTTAATATGACAAGGGGAAATGGAATACACAAAAATACACTAAATGACTAAGTAAAGTGAATAAGATAAGGCAAAGCTTGTCATTCATGATTTCACTATTTTACTTAGGATAAAGTGTTTTTTGAGGGTTTTTGTATGCTTTATGAATGAAGGAAGTTAATTATATTGTATTTTAGGTTTCATTAAGTAAGAAAGAGTCCTTACTAGGAAAATGAGTTAAAAAGTGCGAATGAGGGATAAATAATGGTAAAGGGGATTTTATCATAAAAACTCAACATTTTCCACTATCTAGTCATCGAGCCTTGGGTCTGGTCCCAACAAAAGTTAGAGAAATGCTCTGAGCCTTTTTGACTGGTAGTATAGAATACTGAATACTTTACAGGGGAAAGGAAATTAGTACTTTTTTCCCGGTGATGAATATTACATGTTTTTTCCCACTTCTTTCTACCTACCCAACATTATTCTAACATTTTTTCTTCCTTTTAGCAAGTGCATTTAGGCTTGCAACCTTGAAACATTTATTCTTTTGAAAACATAAACTATCTAATTCTACCTTATTTCATCTGAGGGCTCAGATTAAACTGATGAGCTCCTCATTATTCTCTACCTATCTACTGATTTGTTAGGATTAAACTGTCTGACAAAACTTTATTCACTATCTAAAACATGGAAATTGAAAACATGACAAGTCAAGTTTAAATAGTTTAACTCATCATGGATTATGGCATTTATTGACACTCTGCCATAGTAATTTGCAAAAAGTAAAAAGTAGTGGCATTTGGACTTGCACACCTTCATGTTTTATTTTCATCTTTTTTCTTTTGGGGTCTATATTTTTTTAGTCCTTTGATATTTCTTTTAGGACTTTTTACCCTCTTTTAGATTTTTGATTTTTTCTAAATATGGGAAAACAACTTGCAGAAAGCAAGGTATGTACATATTTTTACAAGACTATCCAAATTCAATTCAAAATTATGAATCCTATATTTATAGGACCCTAACAAGTCTGACAGTTCTGCTCATCATGCCCTACTGACTCGCAAAACTTGCACCATTGTTGCTTCAGTTCTGGGACATACGCACCTAGACGGGGGCAATGGGTAGTATCATGCAGGTTAGCTACACGGATATCATCGCACCATAACGCAGGTCCGCTCGATCCTGGACGCAACGGATTAGGTCCTCTCGCCTATAGGTAGTTTGCAAATAGTGGGCACTAATCCTTTGTATGCCCAGATACCCAACATCGTATGCACCATATGTCCGGACTAGCTTCCTTTCCTCATTCTTTCACAGATAATGAATTTCCATGTGTATTGCCCCGAGCTGCTCCTGAATTTGCTGTACTCCCAATGGATTATCCTCTCTAGGCGCAACTTCTAACTTCATAGCTACTTCCAAGGCTTTTTCCTGCGATTCGAATGTTTGGTGACTCATGGGTATGCGCAGTAAGGAAGCAACATAGCAATGAACCACTCCGTATGTTGTCTATCGTCATACTAAAATCCTCCTTCTTTGATCACTTTTTTTAATCATTGATCAACCTCCCACACAGACTAAGTGGGCCCTTGCTTGAAATATTTCACGTCTACCATTATCTGAGAGTAGGACTTAGGCTTCTGGAACTGTTGTTTTAGAGCGTCCTTAATATCTTGAATAGTTGTGTTCCTGTTTTGAGCTATATATCTCACATACTAGTCCAGGAATCTTTCTTCGAAGGCAAGGGATAACTGTGCCCTCTTCACAGTATTTTTCACCACATTTTGCACACTACATATTGAGTCTGCCATAAACCAGAATCGTTCCATATCCTCGTCTCCCATACCGTTGAAGGTAGGTAATTTTAAGTGAACAACCATATCATCCTCTAGTGGGGGCGGAGGTACGAGTGAGTTCTTACCCTTATGCGGCCTCGAAGATGGTGTAGCTGGTGGGCTTTGCACAGCTTCTTCTCTGAGCCGGCTATAGACAAATATATCTCCTTCTAGGTTGGTTCGATAGTATTTACCGCTTTGTGTTGTACTTCCGTCCATATCAGAGGTTAGTCACTTGGTTTGGCTACACAAAATGCTCTTTTCGCACTGTAATATCTTAATCAACAATGTTAAGGTCTTCAGAAACTTACCCTAGAAACCCTTGAAGAATATTTTCTCTGCTTCAGAGTAGTGTTAGTCATCAATATTTTTCACCTGTTGTTGATGACTGGATTCCTAGCTGAGTTTTCTAGAAGCTAATCTCCATATGTCAATTTGTCATCTAGAAAACCCCCAAACAAATTTTTGCTTTCCTAGCCCTTCCTGTCAGCCTATGATCAGAGCAATCTTCAGTTTTCAAAGTCATGTATTGTTTCAGCTAAATATCCCTATCTATAGCTGTCTTGGTCTTGCTTGTCTACTATCATTTTCCCCTAGGTTCTCATGAAACTCACTATCCAATATTTGACAAAGTGTCTCCCTTCCTATCCTTGATCTTCTTGTCAAACACAATCAGAATCAAAGAAAGTTTCCCCTAAGTTAGGTAGTGGCGCTTTATAGAATCCCTTCCTCCAAAAATAGCCTAAGCCAGAATCCTTTGTTCAATACCAGCCAACCCTGAATTAACGCTTAATCTGCAAAAGCAATCCTTGATATACCCCTAGGTCGCGCCACTAAGAGGTCTTGTTGTATCAGTCCGGAAGAAATTCTACAAATATCTAATACAGAAAGAGATGAGCATGTTCACAGTCTAAAAGAATATGCTTAAGATTGGGCAAAATCTCCATAAGACACCAAAGGAGCTCCCAAGGTTCAAAGTCATATTTTTTTGCATCTTTGTAGGGTGCAAAGTGAATGAAAAACAATATCGAAACAAGAGCAAAGAGACAAGTCCAAATAAGTCTCTCATGTTGAAGAAATTTGCCATCATGAAGCAAATGGAGAGATGAAATGAAAAGAGAGTAGGAGTGCATGTTTCAAAAGTCAAAAGCTGCCCTAAAAGCTGATACCATCCTTCAAAGCCACATAAATACAAAGGATTGATATAATGTTGATCTGCAGTGTTTCAATGTTTCCTTCAGGGGTAATGCTGCATAATTTTTCCCAAGGACACCATCATAATACATAAGAAGACAGTTGTTTCTTATGCTGCCTTAAGCCTGGGATAAGAAAACTAGTCAAAGAGCAAATCCAATGTACCTCTACAGACACAGTCAAGAGAGGTTAGTAAATAATGACCAACAAGCAAATACTCTACAAATACATGTCATGTGGTTCATGGTTTAAAAGTTTCACAAAGATATTTTGACAAAGGATACATATCTCATAACATGCCTCCTATAGAATATTGTCAAGTGTCACCTTTGTTACATATTTTGATATACTAAGCAGAAATATGTATTGCAAATAAAGATGACACAGTGTTGGAAATAGATAAAATGTCATAACTGTGTTAACCTCCTTCAGTATAAGAGCAGATGGTTTGGAAACATTATGTTAACCTCCTTCATTTAAAATCATATGGTTGGGAAACATGCTGATAACCTCCTCCAGTTTAAGAGCAGATGGTTAGGAATAGGATCAATAAGACCTCCTTCATTTAAAAGCATAGGGCCAACACGTTTTTAACTGACTTCAGAGCTGTTGTGTGCTACCTCCTCCAAAGATGAATAGTGGGTGCATCAGTAGGGTTTCAAATTGTGTTTGAATAAGTTTTCTATTGAAAAGACAAGGTTGAAAATTAGTGGTGAGTCAATGAGAGTTCATAGGTTGAAAGCTTATTTCATATCACAGGCAAAAGGATGGCATGCTGGTGTTAAAGGTCTCTGTCATTATGTTTCAAAATTTTTTCTTCAAAGGATAAATCAGAAGTCATAGTTTTTAATTTAAGAGCAGCCTCATCTGAATGATGAAATTAGTAGACTAAGCTCTATGTCAAGTGACTTTGCAAGATTGATATGAACAAACATTCACTCAGAAGTTTTGTGTGAAAAGAGAATTTTCCTCTTAAAACAGATCTCTTATGGTTTATAAAAATTCTCCCTCCAAAGTGATGAATGAAGGCAAGCATCAAAGGATACTTCCAGGTCAGTCAAAAGATAGAAGACACATGGTAAAAATGGGTGAAACTTTCACTGTTTGTAGACCTCCTTCACAAAGAAACAAATGGAAAACTCTCCAAGGTTTTCACCATGTAAATCGCTCATTCAAATGGTAAAAAAGGGTGATAAATCATGTTTCATTTTTAGTCAAAGAAGACCTCCATCAGCAGATAAGGAGAAGGCCTCATGATAAGTCTAAAGGGTCATTGAAAAAGGCTGTAACAGTAGTGGTTTGTATGACAATCTCATAAAAAACACAGTTTTTAGTAACTTTTCATTTCATAAAACAATGTTTTTACCAATGATTTCAAAGGGTTGCAATAGCATTGTTTTTATGATTTTATTTTAGATGATGGGTATTTTATAGAGTTTCAAATTAATATGGTGATGAGGGGATGCATTTTACTTTAAAAGGGACTTTCAAATGAAATACAGAGTTTGAGCATCAATATGTTTCAAAACTTCTATCTCAATATTGGAAAAATAAATTCTGGGCCGAAGCCAACAAAGGAGAAAATTTATGAAGATACGGTTCAGATGGGCTTAAAGGACACCCTGCCAACAAAAGGTCAAATCAGTTTTTAAAAGACCTTCTCCATTACATGAAACAATAGGGCTTCACCCAACAAGGTCAAGATGTTGCATCAATAGTTTAAAAGATAAATCTCCTTGGTGAAAGATATAGAGAAATGACACATATGAAAAAACCCTCATCACCTCACAAACAGTGGATTTGCATATTGGGTTCTACTTTTTTACAAGATGGACCCATAACAAAATATAATGAGGAACAAGATGTTGGCATTAAAATGAGTTTGCACAAATGTTAAAGTTTGGTGTTGTTCTTAAAAACTACCAATAGCCAAGAATCAGATATCAAAGCTGGGGGTCATCAAGAATCTCTGCAATTATCACAGTCAGAGGATATATTTTTTGAAGATGGGCATTGGAAGCACATTGATGAATTCCAGAACCCCAAGACAAGATCATGGGAATGATAGAAAGGGAACACATAGCATTTTATTTTTGGCTGCAATAGTGGTGTTGAGAACTGCTCTAAGAAATAGATTGGCAAAGGTGCAAGGTTTCTTGTTTCGGGCTTCCTTTTAAAGGCGGGTACTTGTATTTCTGTGCCTAATTGTTGAAAATCTTATCTTATGTCTCCTTCAATCGGAATTTTTATCCACTACAAAGTATTTAACATGAACCTTGAGCTTGCATTTCAGAAAAGTTTTGACATATCACATTCATGCAGATTATTTTCAGAACATGACATATTACAAAATATCCAATGTGGATAGCTGAAATCACTAAACCAGAGCAACGAATTGCAAGTTTTGTGTAGCATTCTGATATGAAAGAATCGACTGTTGTAGGGGAAGAGAGGCTTTATCATGCAAGCATACTCTATAATTCTGAGTTCATTTGAGCAGCAAGTGACATTATTATAAACTTATTTTTCTTGCCCATATCGCATGATTGATTTGGTCTTAGAGAAGCTTACATTTTGACCAGTAAATAATTAGATTATTCAGCTGAAAATACGAAATTTCAAATATGGAGGATATGCATTATTGAGGTGTTTTGATTACAATAAAAAAGACCCAGCTCTTGAAAGGAGATTCTAGCCAGTCCAGGTACTAGAGCCTACCTTGGATGAGACCATACAGATTTTGAAAGGATTGCAAGAACGATATGAGATTCATCACAGGCTGCGTTATACTAATAAGGCATTGGTTTTTGCTGCTCAATTGTCCCATCAGTACATCAGTGATCGTTTCCTTCCCAATAAAGGAAATTGATCTGATTGATGAGGCTGGTTCTCGATTGAGATTGAGGCATGCACAGTTTCTTGAGGAGGCCAGAGAGCTGGAAAGAGAACTTAGGAAAATAACAAAAGAAAATAATGAAGTTGTTCGAAGCCAGGACTTCGAAAACGCTAGAGAGCTATGTGACCAGAATATAGAGTTGAAGGCACAAATTTTTTCTATAACAGTGAAGGGTAAAGAAAAATCAAAAGCTAAAATTAAGGCATCAACAAGGGGAGCAAAGGAAGCAAACATAAGGCAACAGCGTGGGATAACTTGATCAACTTGGTTCTGGAGTTAAATCAAATTACTCCTATATCATATGATAATGATTTTGCACGGGAAATCACAAAAGAGGAAGGAGATCGATCACATATGGTTTTTCTCATGGTATATGGTGCAACTTTTGAGCCTTGTAGTCCGTTATCTCTGTGCCCCACTGCTTCTTAATTCTGAATTTACAGCTTCATGTTCACGCGTATGGAAAATAACTTCATACTGGGATGCTCGACCAGTTTCCCAAAGCAAGGAGCATCCTCTTTTTATCCCAAGACAAAACTACTCTACTACTCGTGAAGAAAGTTCTTGGTCTTAGGGGAAATGACATTTTAGATTTAAAAATTGATAACACATGCCATGCAAACGAAGTGAGAAGCACTATAATTGTTAATGCCTTTGTATTTTTCCAAATATTCAATGAATTCAATTCAAGGAAACCAGATCAGTTAAACATATTTCAAGGACTGCATCTCGTTTTTCAAACTGGAAGGAATGCACGACGCGCCTGTACAGCAGCGCAGCAGGCCTGTAGGTGATTTCTGAAAATTTTTATTATAGGTGCGGCATGCCTGTAGAGTGGCGCGGCACGCCTATGCCCAGCGCCCAGTAACCCTTGAATGCGCCCGGGTCACCTTCTGAACGCCATCGCCCGAGCTCTCAAGCACTTTATCCAAGCATCTAAAAACTGGTAAGCCTCTATTTCACTTGCTATTCGTTATAAAAGTCCTTATCTTTCGTCATCAATCATTTGTTTGACCTTTTGGCACCTCTACATTGCTAAAATATGAGCGGCTCGGGCCATGTCTGAACGGCCCAGCGCCCGTCGCCCAGTGTTGCCTCTGAACGCCCATGGTTGCTGCTGAACGGCAGGGCCCGAGCATTTTTCTACATTTGCAAAGCCCTCCAAGCATGAAAACATTCCATTCCACGCGCCAAATTCCCCTTATACATTATGTTCCAGTTTCAATTTTTGAAATTGTAAAAAGCTGCCCCTAACCTCTGTTTTTTGACCTCGCCTGGTCTGCCCCTGAACAACCCAACGCTCGGGCACCCAGGCCACCATCAACACAGTTTTTCAAAGGATGTCAAAGTCCAGTTTTTAGCAGAAAGACACCCCCAAATGCATCAAAATATTTTATAAAGAGGTTGAAGGAATTCTTTGACTATGATTACAAAGGACATAAAACAGTGAAAGAGAGAATGGTTATTGTGTCACTTTGGAGGATATTTTCTTGTTATGAATGGCTTAGAGCATACATAGTCCCTAAGAGAAAAGCAGATTTAGGTTGAGGTCTTCAAATCAGTTTAAAAGGGTGTTTTAACATGGTTTTAAAAAGTACCATGATCATCTTAAAAAGAGAGAGACAATGATTAAAAGGATAAGGTTTTGTAGAAAATTGAAGGAAGTCTTTTGTGTTATGAAGAAGTAAAGGTTTGCAGTCTCCAAAATAAGACAAAATAGAGTGTGTGCAGAGGGTTTTTAATTCAATTTGAAGGAGTCTTTGGAAACAATGATTTCAAAGAATACCTTGTCCATCAAAACCACAAAGAAACAGTGATAGAAGGGTAATGTCCTTGTTGAAAGTTTGAAAGGTTGTTTAGAGACAGTGAAAGGAAGAAACATATCTTGTTTTTTTTTTAACATACCATGTTTTTCATGATCAAAGAAAACAATGACTTCAAATGAGTCCCTTTTTGTTTCAAATAAACACAGAAAGACAGTGAATAAGGGATGAAGATTTTTGTCAGTTGAAAAGAGTATTTTAAACATTAATTTCAAAGAGCACCATGATCATCTAAATCAAAGGGAAAATAGTGATTGAGGATAAGAGGGCATTCATCATTGTTTTCCAAACTCCTAAAAACAAAACAGAGATTGAAGGAAGAAAGTTATTTGTTTAGAGGCTTGTTGAAAGTTTATAAAGTGTTAGGAGGCAGTTAAAGGGAAAGCACAACTTTCTTTTTCAAGACATATCATGTTTATTAAAAAGGAATGTCAGTGTGTTATTTTAAGAGGGTTTTCTTTCTTTGAAAAATTGAAGATTCACACAGTCTCTAAGAAAACAAAACAGAGTGTGTGTAGAGGGTATTTAACAAATCTGAAGGAGTCTTTGAAAACAATGATTTCAAGGAGCACCATGTCCATCAAAACCACAAAGAAGCAGTGATCTCACAAAGGAAGATAGTGATTGGGAAAAGTGTTTTTTATCAGTTTAAAGGGGGTTTTTGTTCAGTATTTTAATAACAGTGATTTCATAAAAACATTGTTTGAAGGGAAGGGGTTTTTGTACCAAAACAAAAGGAGACTTCTTTTCAAGAAACCATAAACAGATCTTTTCAAAGACCTCTTTACTCAAACACAATACTGAAGAGGTGAAATTGTTTTCATTCAACCAATACTTGTTTGTTAAACTCAAATAAGAACAATGATTTGCAAGGAGGAAAAGGTGTGTTTGGTTGAGGAATTTTTCTAGTGATCATTTCAGTTTGTTTGGTAAGTCAAAGAAGAGAAATCAAAACAAACTAGTAATGATGAGGAACAAGGAAAAGGGTCCAAACATGACAGCAAGGAAGGGCACAGTGGCAAGAAGCATAGTGATGATAAAGAGCAAAGTGATGCGCAACAAAATAGTAAAGAGAAAAAACATGATAGTCATGAAGAAGGCAATGACAAGGACAGACAAGACAGCCCTCAAGAAAGCCATGATAAGGGCAAGAAAACACAAAACATAGAGCATAGAGGGAATTTTCCAAAGCATGTGCTAGATGCCTCTCCTAGGCAAGGGGCCATGATCTCTTCACCAAAGCTAAAATGCCAAACAACAAGGAAGAAAACCAAGAAAAGCTCAAAGAGGCTCAAAAGAGGCGCCCGGCACCAAAAATGAAGAAAGACACATCAAGGCTCCAAATTTTGGCCTCATCTTCTCAGCACGTTTCTGAAAACCCTTGAGGGTCATGCTTGCCAAAATTGGGTGAAATTCAACAAGTTTTGGTTTTTTGTCATTTTTGGGCTTTTGGCTAAAAATCATGGGCATCGCCATTTCTGTTTGGGACATCCTCAAATGATGAAAATGGTATCATTGGATGCCATAATTTTAGGGGCATCTACTCAACGATTTTCAGATCAATTGAAGATGATTTGGTCCCCCAAAATGGCGAACAACAATCACTTTTTCCACACTCTGCCCCGTTTATTAGCAAAGTCTATTTTCTGGGTTTTTACACACAGGTCAGTTTTTGATAGACTTTAAATGATCATTTTGGATAAACTAAGAATTTTCAGAAAATAGAAATGCAGATATTTCCAACGAGCCATCACGGGCCTCGTTTCGACATCGGGAAGGCCTCCAAAAGTTGCCCACAAGACAAGGGATTTTCTGCTGATATATTTCTCAAGTATTTTTGTGAAAAATGCACTTTTCTGAAGTGGCTTTTCCTAATGTGCGTTTAGCTATTTTTGGCCATGGTTAGTTAGGAAAAGTCAATATATTTTCCTTTTTTAGCATTTTTAGGATATTTCTATAGATATTTTGTGCCTTGGGCTTTGCAAAGCCTCAAGGAAAAAATCAGATATTTTTGATGGGCCAATGAGCTTACAAGTTGCACTAGAAGGTTTTCCCTCATATTGGCCTATATATTCCAAGAGAATTCATTGTAAATAAGGTTGAACTTGATGATATAGAGCAATATATGGTTATACAAGTTTGGAAGAAACACTTGTCTCATGCATTGGATAGTTTCTTGAATGTTTTTGGATGATGAAAGAGGACTGTTGTTGGATTCCTTGACTTGGTAAAATGGTATAGTGTTCCTCTATGTTATGTTTTCTCTATTTTCATTCATATTTCATTTCTCTTGCTTGCTATAAGACAATAGAGAATATATTTGAGACATGCCCTTGGAGGCACCTCAAATTTCCTGTTTCTTTATAGCTTCTATGTTTTCTTCCTTCTTAGTCATATCAAAGAATCCTTGATTGCTCTTTGATAAGTGAAGAAATTGTTTGCTTGTTTTATTTATGGTTTTATGCATGCTAAGTATGATTCAAGGTATGCCTTGATTACTCATGGCTAGTCATAGCTCCACCTATGAAACCTTTCTTTGATTGTTTGAATGTCATTAGTTGAACCAAGGAGGTCTTGTACTGATCTTGCCCTTTGCCTAAAACTATGCAATCTTTCTTCAAAGTGCCCGATAGCTTGAAATACTATGCTTAGGCATTTCCTCATAGTGATTTGAGTTATTTGTTTGTCTTAATTATCTTTACCCAAAGTCTGATAGCAATTTCCTAAAGTTGGAGAGTTAAATATCTCTATGTATTGCTTGAATGTTTATTTCTATGCATTTATCAGTTTTTAGTTACATTTCTCATGATTAATGGCTAGCCCTACCATGTTTATGTCAGCTATTGAACTATTTATGTTTGAAAGCCTTTGTTCTTCACAAACTTAGTGTCAATCCCACTCCATTTTACCCAAAGATCCATTTTACCTTGATCAAATTGGCCCTTCAACATACCTTGTATGACCATCTGAAGCTTTCGTGACCTTTTCGACCCCATAGCCCAGTTGATCTGACATATTTTTACCTATCTTAGTCTTTGGTCAGTTCATCCCTCACAAACCTAAAAAAAAAACCAAAAACCTACTTCATAACTAGCCTAAAATTAGAAACACAAGAAGAAAACACATAGATATCCCTTACACAAATAGAGAGAGCCCTCTCTGAGTCCAGGAAGGCTAGGTCCTTGGGCTCCAAAGATTGGTTTGATGTTACCCTGTCACTTGGCTTGCCAATCAGCCAAATCACGGGACCCTAACAAGTAGGAGACGAACTGATCAATGGCAAATTCTGTCACGAACCCTCCTAACACGCTATCCACCCAGTGATCTATAGTGCGAGTAAGGGTGTTATCCGTCTTTTCCAGCTGCTGGATCAACTCTAGAGTCCACTACGTGACCCTTTAGTCCTTCTAACACTTCTGGAACTCTACGAGCCTCGCCAGCCACTCCTGAAGCTCAGTTGCAAACATTACAAAGAAAATTTTGTAGATCTCTGTAAAACGTACTTATTCTTCCACTTTTCTGCTGTCAACCTTGTGCTGCGATTCTCTTTTATCGCAAATTCCTGAATCTGTCTTTCAAACCACTCCTCAATTTCCTTCTTCTTAGGTTTCCAATATTATCTAGGCATTACCTGATCCCTCTCTCAAAATGCTCCCGGTCCCGACAACGAAACCATTTGTTGACTTGAGGGGTCCTGACCCAGGTTCAGAGGTTAAGGTTTGCCAAAAAACCCCTATACTACTGGCCCTTTCGGCAGTGACCTACTTGCGCAGGCCAAAGTCTCACCTGAAGCAGTATGGGAGGGTGCTGGAACCAGGTTTCCGCACCCTGGGAGAGGGTAGGTAAGTCAAGCAGAGCTGCGATCAACTTTATAATTACCAGATCTTATATCACAAAGCTCAGATCTACTGATACCCTTCGCATCCACGTGGGCAATACTAATTATAATCACAGTAACTAACAAATCATAAAATTATAGAACATTAACGTAGTGATCACATGTATTCTCGCATAAATTATAACAGAACAGATCCAGATCGCAGCATAAACAAATAGCACAATTACTTTCGCAACTTAAATCAATAAAATAGAAGAATATATACTCAATCAGATATCACAAATTCACATCAGCAGTAAGTCCAATAGATTCAGATACTTCAACAACCTTCCGCATTCATTAACCCTTCTGATCTACTTACAATACCCAAACCCCAACCTGCGCACACAACAGTAGGGTCCGCACATAGCAGAACTGAGGATCTCCGCGCACATAGTTAGCAGGAGTCCTTACCCAACCAACCCTAATAGATCTAACAGTTCACATGTAGCATCAATTCTAATTCATTCCTACCTTAAGACTCAAAATTTTCATCTATTTATAACAATTTAGCCTAAGCTTTCTTGTGGTCCGCAAACCGTGGTTTGTAGACTCTAGGTCTACCCTTTGACCCATTAGAATGCTTTCGGGGCTTTGACCCACCCCAAAACCCCTGCATTAAACTAAAATATGCCAAAAATATACAAAAATACTCAAAATTATCTCAATTCGCAGCCTTTGGAGGGCCATGTTCCAACAACACCATTATTGTGACACCTCTATTATTATGTTGTTGTGACACCCACGTTGTAATAGTACTACTACACCATTGTTGTGACACCTCTATTGTTACATTGTTGTGACACCCCTATTGTTATAATTATGTGACAATGTTAATGTGATAAATTTTGTTAGTGTCAGTATTGGTATACTTCCACCAGGGATCAAAACACATTTGCATGTGCATCTTAGGTGTCCCATACTGAATAAATTTTTTATCATTCCGTTAGGTCATGAAATAAATTTGCTCCGCTGGTGGTTGTCATTGTCAAATAAACTTTTTCTCCCTCCACGATTCCTATTTCTGACTCATTCCCATGTCCCTTGAGCATAAAAAACCTATGAAAATGCTCTGAATTACTTGAAAAATCTTTTAAGTCAAAATCTCATTCACCTTTAGGTCAAAAAAGCAGTTTCATTAAGTCATTAGGGTTTTGCATTTATCAAGGTCTTTCCTTTATTCTGATGAGGTCAGCAAACATATATGACAGGGATTGATTATGATCATCATGATGGTTTCATTTTACTTCAAAGGTTGTATTTTCAGTTTCAGGACTTTTTATCAAAATGTCATTTTGATTATAAAAAAAAAAAGTCATTTATGTAATTTATTTTATTTTTTCAAATGTAATTTTATGCTACCATATGTAATAATTTAATCTCAAGCTGTCAAAGTGAAAATTTCAAGCCTCAATGAGCAAAAGAGAAGCCAACTCTATGACTTCAACAATCTGCAAATAAAAAAGTGTCAAAGAGTACCAGTAATAAAGGAAGAAGACTTCAAAACATTAGAAAGTGGGTTTTTCAAGCTAAATCAAAATTCCACATGCCTATAAAGTCTATTTAACATTTCAAAAGAGTCATTGTTTCCTTTCAAAACATCAGAAGCATTAAAAAAAGAATAATTTGTGAGTTTTTTGAGTGAAATTGTGCTAAGTTTCTCGACATTGTGCGTTTTGCACTTGGCGCTACACATTTGCACCAGCGCTGCGTGCCCGTATCCTGGCGCTGCGTCCTTGCCCGAAATTTTCAACGTGTTTCATGAAGGCGTTGTGCACTTGTATATTGGTGCTGTGCACTCATCACTGGCACTGCGCGTTTGCAAAAGCCTTGCGCACTCACCATTGGCGTTGCGTGCTTAGACACGAAAGCTTCTTGAGTGATCTAGCAACTCAAACAAGTTCAAAAATTCTCCAAACTTTGCCAAAGTCCTCCAAACAACCATAAAAGAAGTAAGTACATATTTTAACCTTGCTTTCAAGCTATTTGGTCATTATTAAATGAATTTAAGTGGATCCCTAAGTAAAACCCTAATTACAAGTTTGTGATCACTTGTTTTATCCTCTTCAAAGAAATATCAGTCATAGACAGGGTAATTTCATTGACTTAGGGTTTTTATTGATTTAGTTTGCCCCTTCACTCATTCCCTACATCCATTCCCTTTCACTCATTCCCTTCACTCACACTCATTCCCTTCACCTTTCAAGCTAGTCATCTCAACCCCTAATTCCCCTCATTTCATTTCACTTACACCCTAGGGTTTCACAAATCAGAATTTGAAGATGTCAGAGGAAGAAGACAGTGGCATTGTTGGTGAGGAAAAAATGCCAAGGAGAAATGAACATAAGGGAGGGAAAATAAATAGGTTTGAACCCATCACCACAAGGGAACTCATGGCCTCTCCTCTCACTGTTTCTTGCTTTAAGCATGTGGGCTATTTTGATTTTTGTGAGAAAGTGCAACAAGTCCAAAATCACCTCGAGTTAACAAGATTATTCATCATCAATCTACATGAAAATCAGGTCAATCTTGCTAGGGTTACTTTTGAGATTTCCACCAATGCCATTGCAGCTGCTACATGGATACCTAGTGTGGGAGAGAGGTGGTTTAAACAAGCAAACCTGTACATGAGTTATTTTGAACCATACCTCAAACCTAGGTATAAAGATCACAACAAGTCCATTTTCCCTTTTTCTCATCTCCTTGACCAGTATGTGCCCATGATTAGGATAATAATGAAGTATTTCACTTGTGAGGGAAGGTTTTCCCGCCTCTACTCATACCATATTCGTCTTCTCATGCATTTCACTAGAGTTAGAATGATGCATTTTCCTTATTATATTTTCCGTAGCATTGACAAGATGGCTTACATTGTACAAAAGAGGGATTAAAATCAGCAAATGCAGAGCCTATTTCATCATTCAATCATCAAAATGGTGGTCATGCATCATATTCAGTAGAAAAAAATTCCATAGGATGCATTCATTGCAAATGAGGTTTTCACTACCGCACTTATTCATCATGAGCAGGATATTCCTTCATCATCTCATCCTCCCATATCCCCTTCTCCATCACATCCCACTACTCATACATCACCATCCACTCACATCCATTCACTTCATGTTGATCCTTCCACATCACCTTTCTACAACCCTTCACCATCACATCATGATACTAGAGCATCAAAGAGTGAAAAGGACACTGGGGCAGTTGGCACTAAATTGACTGATATTGAGCCATTTTCCTTGAAATATCAGAGAGACCACACGCATGTGTTTTATTCACTTGGTGTGAAAGGGGCCATGCCTTCTTCATCAACAAAATAGGTAGACAAGGGAAAGGAAAAGGCTACAAAGCCTATCACTGTTGATGAGGAGGACAAACATGAAACTGAGCAGGAGTTTCAGTTGATTGACCTTAATGATGAGGATGAGGTTAGAATCACCAATGCATTGATCAGAGGCAAGGATGCGAATATTAGTGAGCTTCAAGCTAATCTTGGTAGAGCAAGGAATGTGATTGATTTTATTGAGCTAGAGAATCAGCAGCTAAAGACAAAAAATACCATCAGTGAGGTTAAGGAAATCAGAGTTCAAAGAGAGGCAGGAAAGGCCAAGGCTTTGTTGGATGAGACCTTGGGCAGATTTGATGACAGTGATGATGAGGAATATCAACTTCCTAGACAAAGACCGAGGACCATTGGACTGAAGAGGGCTTTAGCCCGAGAAAGGCAGAAAGAGGCAGAATTGGCAGAGTAGCTTACTCCAAGTAAGCTGCTTGCCATAGAGATTGACAGAGATAGAGAGTCTTGGCTTGAGAGAGCCAATTTTCTAGAGAAGGAAAAGAAAGACACCGATATTCAGAGGAAGATGGCGAAGCACTATGCCAAGAGAAACATGATTGCAAGGGCCAAGCTCAAACGTGCCCATGCAAATATTCGGGCTTTGATCGAATCGAAGGAGAAGGTTGAAGTTGAATATTATTGCTGAGATATCCCTCTAGGCCTCCAACCCTTGATCAGCAAGAAAATTCCAATTTTGGCACTTTTGTGCATTTTTTTTTTTTTGGGATAGTTTAGCATGCAGAAATTGTGCTAAATGCGCAACGCCACTGGCACTGCACTCTTTTTTGGGCCATCCAAATGGAAAATGGTCAGAATAATCATGTTCCTAGTGATGAGTACATCAACCTCAGAAATTTTCAGGAGATTTGGAGCAAAACTGGTCCCTCAAAAAGGCCAAAAACCATCAAAAAATCATGTTTCTTCCCTCTTTTTGGCCTAAGCGCTGCGCATTTACCAGTCTTGGGAGAACAGGTTTTTGACAGGGCATATGGACACCCTTTTGGAAAGTGAAATAATTTCTAGAAACTAGACTCAGAGACCTTTCCAATGATCTATCATGGAGCTGATTTGGACAAGGGAAAGGCCTCCAAAAGAAGCTTACAAAAAAGGTCAAATTTTCTGTCATGGTGCTGCGCGTTTACCAAGGAATTCATTGTTTTACTAGTTTACTCAAATTTTGAAATTTCACCTCTGATTTAATTTTCACTTGGGTAAATGAGAAGTTACCATTGTAATTATCATGTTTTACCTTTTACCTAAGGTAGATACATTAGGTAAATAATTAGTTTGAAGTCAAATGTATATGTTCTAAAAGTTAGGAATGAGTCATTTTCCTCATCCTAGGCTTTAGCATTTAGTTTAGTTTTTGGTGTAACAACTCCCTCACCTCATGGATTCGACCCCTAAGGATTAGAGGAAGTGGTTTTGAAGTCTATAAGGTGTAATTTTTCAATCTTTGTAATGGTTGGCATCAGTTGGAAAGATTGTATTGCTCAAGTATCATTTTGGCTTGGATATTAATGGAAAATTGCAACTATTTTCTTGGGATCCCTGTGGTATGAGTTTTAAACATTGTTTCTTCTCTGTGATTGATTTTTTAGAATGTATTGTTAATTCATAGACCATTTCACATCTATAATATACTCGATTTCAAGTTTTAAAGACAAAATTCATATTTAGTTATGCTCTGTTTTGGGAAATTCAGTATAATGTGTTCAATTTCTCTAGTTTAGGGAAAATACATTTTAAATGCTTTCCTTAGCTCCTCACCAGTCTATCCATCTCATTTAATACTCTTTGAATGTTTAAACCTTTTACCTACCTTTCCCCATCAAACAAACTGCAATTTCATCCTCTTGGCCCAAATCTATCCTCTTGACCTAATCCCTATTCAGTGAGCCCAACCCTAAAATCAAAATCAAAACCCTTTGTTTTCCTTAGCTAGCCTAAAATCCTTTCCATCTAGCCCTCTTGGCTGTGATTCTCTTGAGAGATCCCTCTCTGACTTGGTAGGGCTAGATACCAAGTCCAAAGTTTGGTTTGAGGTTACCTCAAGATTGCTTTCTTCAACCTAAGGATCAATTCAAATGATAACACCTTTGATGCTACATTGATGCTATAACATTGGTCTTACATTGTTGCAACATTATATAGTTATTAAAATGCTACAAAATTGTTAATATAACAATATCTAAAATCTATTGTTGTTGCAATACCACCTCGCTATTAAAATGGTATTGATTCCACATGTCTTAAGTGAAGTAATGATGAATCAATGGGCCAACAATAATTATTGTTTTAGATTTTGGTTTTTCTATCTTTTCTGCTCTTGGAATTTTTTATATGACGGAGTGATAAAACTCTTTCAGGTTGAAGGAAATATACTTTTCATTGTTTGTTTGTGTTACAAATCCCAGGCTTGGCATCATGCTCTCTTTCCTAGTTTCATTCAAATGGTTTGTGTTCTACTGTGATTCTTGGCTTCAATATTAACTCTAGGTGGTAAGTAGCAAGCTCAACATTGGGGACTGGACAAAACTATCTCTGGCCTTCTGCTTTGGCCTCACTCACAAGGCAACTTGATTACTAGACTACTAGGCCTTTGAAGACTTTCTTGTATTTTTTGGTTTTGTTGTTATAATTAGACAATTTGTATGGAAGAAGGTCGTACTTTTGTATTATTGGTTTGGTTTCCCCATTGGTAGACCAATAGCCACAAAGATATATATATATATATATATATGCAAGAAAATAAATTTCTAAAAAAAATTCTATGAATTTATTTTGTTATCAATAGCTTAATCACCTTGAAATAATTTTATGGGTAATATTATTCAAAAATCCAAATTTTATTAACAAAGTAAATTAGAATCGTCTAAACTTTCAACTTTTTAAATTTTTTTAGTCACCTTATTTGACTTGTTTTGCCCAAAATTCGACTCAAAATTTTGGAAGAATCATTCAAATTCTAGATATTGGTTGTTGATATTGTATAATTTGGGTACACCAAGGGATTTTTGGGGTGTTGAATGTTATCTATACATTCAAAAATGAAATTTTTGATATTGTATAATTTGGGTACACCAAGGGCTTTTTGCGGTGTTGAATGTTATCTATACATTTAAAAATTCAATTTGAATAATGGAAAATTGCATTTTCACCAATAATCATATAGTTAGATTACGGTGTTAGTTGCCAAAAAAATAAAAATGTGAAAAGTTTAGACTTGTACAAATAAATTTATTATCCACCATAATATTCAAAATTTTATACAACTTACAAAATTTTAGGGCTTAGATATTACAACATCAATTTAATCTCCTAAGAGAAATTTGGCTAAACCAAAACATAGCTTTAATTTATGTTTATTAAGGAAAGTATTTCTTTCTTTGATATTTATGGATGATTAGATTACAAAAACTTCCAATTGAATAACATATTATATTCATGGATTTTTTTTAAACTAAAATTGAAAAGCTATTGATTTATGTGAAGGTAAAATTGAAGGGTAGTGAAAATATTGGAACACCAAGAATATTTTTTTGACCGGAAATATTAAATGTCAAATTTAAACACTACTCCTCATAAACAAAGTGACATTCCTTCTATTCTTCTTATGAAAATCCTAGCTTAGGGATCAAATTTTGAAAAAAAATATCCCAATAAACAAATAAATATTTATTTAATTGTAAAGTCCACATCACTTATTTAAATACAATAAAATATAATAGGATATGGTTGAAAAGCGGATCCAATTGAGGATGGTGGGGGAAATGGTGGATTTCTTAGAGGGTACCCATGAAGGAGGGATTAGATCTAGATCTAGATTATAGCTAAAGGGAACACTAGCCTACCTATTTGATTAGGGATATGATACCTAGATATTTTGAGGTAGGTGAAAAAGTGGGTTTTTATGAGGGCATCAACGAAATATCTAAGTGTAGTGTTCCTTAACCCTTAAAATTAAAACAAAACCAGGTATATAGAGAACAAAATTACAAAAAACCACATACAAGAGACCAATAAGATGAAATATATGAAATATACCCTTGTATTATGAGAATTAGAAGAAATAATGCAATGTTCATTTGTTTCTTAAGGTGTGTCTACCTTTCACTAAACAAAGCTTAAAATATAAAAAATATTTGATGGCATCTTATATCTTTAAATAAAATCTCAAAGGAAAAAACCTAACTACTTGTGATCCCATCATTAATGGGAACCAACTACCTAGTGGACCTTATAAAGTAGACCATTTTACATTAAATAACTATCCACTACTATCTAATTGGCCTTATTTAAAGAGAATGCTTGCATACATTAATTGACCAACTCTAAGGTAGCCTATAGTAGGGGGGTTAGAGTAGGACCATGACATACCTTCTCCCTTCAAAGGTATTGTTGTCCTCAAGCTTGAAGATGACAAATTTGCTCCATAATCATTGTTGATTCTCATGTGGCATATTTGAGCTAGCTATATTTTAACTAGATCAATACTTCTTGAACCTTGTGTTGATGCAATTGTCGTTCTCTGGTATCTAGTATTGCTTATAACTAAACCAAAGTGTATCCTTCTTTATCAATTTTTCGTAATATGGTTTGCACCTTACACTTTGATCGCACGACCTTCTTCAAACAAACAAGTGAAATACTAGATGAATATTGGAGTGGACTTCAAGAGCCAACTTGTAGGCCACTTGTCTAATGTGTTAGATTAGTTTATAAGGTCCATTATTTATGGGGTGTTTTATCTTTAATTGTTGTTTGTTGATGGGGTTTAAGGTAAATAAAGATTTTATTCCCTTTCCCAAAAGAAAATTTAAAGTGGTGTTGACATGCTTGTTATTTGATTCTATTTTGAACCATAACCAAATTGTCCTTAAGTATGTGGAGAATGGCTCCTTTGGTGTGAAATGCATTATCCACTACTTGAACCTTGGAGGTGCTTGGTAAATAATAAGTCACTAACAAGGGTTTTGGTCCATAGATAGCTTCAAATGGTGTCATTTCGATAGATCCATGATAAGTTGTATCATATCACCATTTTTTAAGGAGAATCCATTGTGCTCATTAATGTGTTTTTTTAGAAGAAAATAATCACAATTAGGTTTCTAAACACTTGTTGACATTGCTAGTGAGGATCGGCTCCTAATTAAGACAATGAAAGTGGGCATGACATGTAACTTAAAAAATTTGATCCATGAAGAATTGGGTGATTGAGCATATTTAGAAAGATGACCAACTACCACCATGAGCATTAGTTATTTACCAGGTCTTTGGAGTGTCCCTCTTTAAAATCCATAGAGATGTTAGTCCATATAGGTGTCAAGATCAGTAGTGGTGGAAATTACATTGGCATCTTCAATGTATCACCCTTGTTTCTTTGGAAAGTGTTTCAAGTTGCTACAAAGTCTTGGATGTATGTTTTCATGAGTTCCAAAAAAATGAGCACTTAACTCTTTCATAGGTTTTATGAAAGTTAGAATGACACATTGTACGAGATGAATGAATTTCCTATAAGAGACTATGTTTTAAGATAATATCATAATGATGCACCCTTTATTGCTTCATATATCTTGCTATTATGTATACCCTTTAAGAGGGTTGCGATCTTCCTGAAGCCTTTGGATAATTTGAACTATAGTGTCATTTGCTAGCAATTTTCTATGAGATTCCACAAGCCATGGAATGAGTAAAGATAAGGCAAATAAGGATCCATCTTCCTCAAATCACCTAGACAATGAATCAATCAATACATTTTATTTACCCTACTTATAGATAATCTAATAATAATATCCCAATGTCCTAGTAACCCAACTATGTTGCTACAATGATCATAAACTTTGTTTTAGAAAATATTTTAGACTATGATGGTCAATCTTGTTTTGGAAACATCATCCTATAAGATATGGTCACAAGATCTCCATTACATGAAGTATGGCCATAATCTCTTTCTCACACATGGACTTACCCAAAATTTTGACAAACAACTACTTATCAGTGAAAGCCAAGGGGCACCTTTCTTGCATCAAAACTAATTCAAGGTTAGTTGATGTTTAGATAGGACTAATTGAAATTTATAGTGAATATTCGAGTTGGGGGGAGGGGGGTCCACGAATTGTATGGTATTGAATTATGCAACAATTCTTGAGTGGAACATATTCAATAACTTCTCCACATGATGAGATGTTATAATTCAGGGAGACCCAAATGTAAGCCCTTTGAGGGTATGTTTTTTCCCTTCCTTGGTGAATCTCGCATATAAATACTTGAAATCCATGGTGGTAGGGCATAAAATGCATTACCATTCTAACCCTATAGTTTCTCGATACCGATAATTTCAATAGCAAACTTGTGGGTTTTGAGATGACTCACCCATTTGGAGTTTCACTTTTTCACATTGGTGACCACATTTCGTCATACCACCATTAGGCTATCATAATTTGAAAATTAGGTAAAAGAAAAAAATAACAATGAGTATATTCATCCACTCTTGTATGATTAAAATTTTGGGTGGTTCTAGTGTCAATCAATACAATCATGCAATGCTTGATCCAACTGATCAAAATCAATGTTTGGAGTGCAAAGAATCTAAAGATGGCATAGGGAGAAATTTGGGGTTTCTTGTAAGGATATTGCAAGGTGTTTTCCTTGTTCATTGGAGGAGTGGTGTCATCCAAATATTAAGAGTATAGTTAGTTGATAAATCCTATGAGTGTTCACGTGGAGATACAACCATCTGAAATATTTTTTTTTCTTATATTTGTGCCCTTTGAAATATCGCTCATTACAATTATTACAAAGGTGGAGGCATTGGAAATTTTCCATCTCTTATTAAGATAAAATGTGGATTATCATTTCTTGAGAGTTGGAGGGGCTAGACATAATTTTCAGATGGGGGTTAGAGTGAGTATTGAATAGTGATCTCTTGGTTTGGGAATTTATTATCAGATCAATTTGTTTAGATCTTGTTGACGGGAAAATCTGTCCGACCAACAGCAGGGGATCTCCCCGGTAAAAGGTCCCAACTAGACCTTGAACCGTTTGGGATAGGGATCCCATCCAGGGTGTGGTTCCGGCTACCACTGATTTCTCCTTTTCTTTGGGTCTCGCTTAAACTCTATAAAACAGTGGATATACACCTAATCAACTGATACAAGACATATGCTTGATGCATTTAATGTACATGCAGCACTATGAGTAGCAAGAGGAAATAATAAAGCATGAAGACCGAAGGAAGTGTTGTTAGCAACACTTCATTAGAGTCATGCTTGTAAACTGTTCTGACCGCAAAGGAAACAATTCCTCACGGCAAGAACACCCTTCACTTCCTAAGAGTTTAAATGATAACACAAACGCAGATAAACAAATTCATCAACATTCGCTAAGAAAGTGAAATAAACTCAACCACCATTAACATACTCAGCAAACTGTTATGCAACTGTGATATGAATTAAAGATGCAGTTCCATTAATCTAAAGATATTCAGAAACTGAAGATATAATACTCAAGAGTGCTCATACATAAAACAACACCAGATCCATAAAGGGATTTTACAAAATGCTTGTATTCATCATTAAATGTATGATCTACTGGTAATACATTGTACTCAGCTCGAGTCCCCAACCAAAGATCATTTTACAAGCTCCCGAAGGATTATTTATAATGCAAAACCTGCCCTTTGGGCTTCCTTGAATTTTCATCTTCTTGACCGTTGGGCTGCCTTGCGACCCAGTCTTTTCTGCGACCTGCGACCTGATTGGGTCGCGGGGTCGCAGGTTGTAATAAAGTGTCCAAGGTGCGACCGTGCGACCTTGCGACCTTGCGACTGGGTCGCAGGCTCGCGGGGTCGCGGATCGTGGAAAAAGATGAAAATGCGACCCTACGACCTTGCGACTAGGTCGCTGGGTCGCGGGGTCGCAACTTTCGGGAAAAATCAGAGATGCGACCTTGCGACCTTGTCAGATCTGCGACCTGCGACCTCCTGGGATTTGCGACCTGCGACTTCAAGCAGATCTGCGGATTTTATAGCAGTGTTCCTCATCTCACGTTCTTCGCTTTGAAAACCGGTCCTCTTGCTTGCTAGGAAAAACTCCAACTCATCGTGCAAATAGAAAATTTCTTCCTGCAATAAAATAACACAGGTCACATGTATTCATGATTGAATAATAATAATGCTAAGGGAATTTTAATCAATTGCAGAAATGAAAATAATAACTTAGACCCCTGTGCGGTCAAGACTTTGTCATAAAAGAGAATGGCATGTGCAGGCTTTCCCTGCGCCTCTTCAACTACTGTAAATGCATATTAGTATGGTTGTAGATCGAGTTCGAAATGCAGACTCAATTGAACGGAAATGTTGATTTGGGCCACATGATGTTGTATTCTCCACAACGAAAACTATGATGGGCTCTAATGATACTTTCGTCATGTTAGAAAGTTTGCGCCAAGGTATTAATAAGGGAACGCCCCTTCGACATGGGGTTGGTCTGAGAGATAATTAAATGAAAAGTCCTTTGTTAAATATAAGGAGTGATCCTTCGGACGATAGCTCCCAATTCTTTGAACAGGGCTCACGAGTCTGCATGTTTGAGGGTGTTGTACTGTGGTAGCCCGACATGGAGGGAGAAACGCGACTCCTTGGTGAGGTCGCAGAGTCGCATAGTAGTGGGGGTCGCACTGTTGACCCGTTTTTGAGTTTCTGCGACTAGCGACCCAGAAAAAATGCGAACTACTGCTTTTCATGGACTGTGACCTCACGGCCTGCCACAGCTTCACGTAGGTCGCAAAACCTGTTGTTTGGTCATTGTGCGACCTTGCGACTGGTCGCAGCTTCACGTGGGTCGCACGATCTGCTGTTTGAGCATTGTGCGACCTTGTGACTGGTCTCAGCTTCACTTAGGTCACAATATCTACTATTTGCGTTTTTTTCATCAACGATGCATCGTAAAGGCCACCGTCCTCCTGATGGTGACGAGACCATTATGGCTAAACCTGTGTGCATGCGTTTTGAATGAAACAATATCGCTTTCGAACTGGATCAACACATCCTTTGACATGCAGCGGAGAGCCAAGAATCACGCCGTGGACTGCCTCATGCGCGCTGCAACTGCGCTTCCCATGGTTTAAGTCTTCGTTGTAACAACAACAAGAGGAAACCACCCTCCATGCGCGGCTTTAATTGAGAATAGAAAAGGCAATGTACGCCTCTCATGATAGAAAGCGAGTGGAGAACGGTAAACAACTGGTAATGACCAAAATCAGTGCTGACGAGAACGTCGAACCCGCTCCATTTCAGCCTTAAGTAACGAGGAGACCGAGTTAAAAAACTCGAAGTTGAAAATAACACCAATTATCGTTATTAAACCTCTGTTCATGGCTTTGGATGACTTTTGACTATATTGAACCGGCGTTATCATAATATGTTGGCTGCCACTCCAGGTTGGTCATGCCCATGTGTCGAACGTAAATTTTGACCATCATTATCTTCGTTGTAACGTTCACCATAATTCAAGTCTCCACCGGCGCCATGCTTGCATGTTATCATAGATTTATTATGATGTTGGGCTTCACAAAATCTGGTCGTTATATGTATATGCCGCGCATGTTAATTATGGATTGAAAACCTGGCATCGGACGTGTGTTTCAACCGTAAGTTGTTTGACCGTCAACCCTGTCCTCTTTTGACCATAAAATATATATCTGCTCCACCTTTTCTATAAAAATCGATCACCATATATGCCTGCCCCAAGACTAGACTTCGGCATAGAAAAATTTGCGTCCATATATAAGTCTTTGGCTCCATGCAATGTGCCCGTGCGGTTTCGTTCCACCATTTTAAACGTAAAGTTGACCACCTTACATATCTTCCTCAAATGCTTTAGCATAGATTGAAACGTGCCATTTGAATGTTTGACTTTATGTAACGTATCCAAGCATGACCGCGCCACGTTTCCAATGCACCAAAGTCATCATGTTATTATGGGTTTGTTACAACAATCCGCTTCATGCTTTAAACATAACTTTGAAAAATCCATCATAAAAATATTCGTGCTCAATTGCAATGGGTTTTCATATGGTTCTAATCTATGTTCTTATATGGCTTTAAAACCATATGTTTACACCTTGTCTTGATGTTTCGAAATGCCACTTTGGTCCATCGAAAGTGTGCCTACCATGTAGATTAGGTTTAAAAAACATGATTCCCTTCCTCAATTTGTTAGAGTTGTCAACACAACTCAAAATCATTTTCAGTTCAGAAGAATGGCCTTTTATAAGATTTGTACAATCTCCAAAGCCAAAATGTACCTTGCCATTATTAGATGTATCTTGAGCAGCTAAAGACTTATAACCAAGAGCTTCCTTCTATGTTGTCATGATGGGTCAACTTCGTGCAGGCCGTACATCATTATGGACCTCAGGTTGCCACCTGCTATACTATCCGATCTATGTGCTTTTGGATCGACATCATCATGGCCAATCACATTGTGACCAAGCTGCAATTTTCTGTGGACCCTTTGCATAATCACCTCCTCGACTTTGTTTAATTCTTATTGCCAAAACATGATGCATCTGACCAACGCGATGAGCACGTTGTAATGATTGCTTGTCAACTCGTGGATTCCAGTCCTTCTTCAAATGACTCTGCCTCCACACCATTGAAAAGATAAGAATGGTTACATGTCTTTCGCAGTTGTACCACAATATTTTGTAAAGATTGATGTTGAGTGCCTGAACCACTTGTTTGAAGTTGGGACACTCTTGATGCAATATAGACACATAAATTTTCTTCTGAAGTAGGACCAATGGAGCCAGTACTATAACCCCAGGCAGTGGTGGCAATGCAAGAGTTCCATTCTTGACAAGTAATGCTTTTGCATGCCAAAGCATGAAAGCATGCACAATATATCTTAGCAGCTTGAACTGTTTGCAACAAAAGGGCCACGGGCGTTTCCGTTGATCTTTCAAGTAAGACAATAAAATTATAGCTTGCCATGTGTTCCCAAGTCCCATTGTGACTGCAAGTTCCCTTGATTGGCGCGGTCTTATTTCCTGCGTACATGCGATAGATGTCCTCCACTTCTCATGTTTCAACTCGTACTGCTCTTATCCTTCTCATCGGTGCAGTGACGACATTTATGAGTATATCACCCGTGGGATCGATCTGTATGTAGTGTTATACACCAATTAGTTTACAGTTAAATTTTAGAGAATGGTGCCCCCAAAATGATAAATACTAGACTATGAGCTCGGCGAAATGCTAAAACGAAGTGCCTAGAAAATCCATGATGCAAGCGCTCTTAATGTAAATACACACAAGTTTCCTGTCGAATGTATGTATGGCGATCCTTCGCACATGGCGTGATTGCAACAACAACGCCTGATCATGAGGGTGAGACAACTCATGAGGGGTTGGGGATAGGTCGCTAGGATGTCACTGGCTGCAGGTTCGGTGAAAGACCTTAATGACAAAGCGAGTAGAAGGGGACCCAAAATTTTAAATATACCCAAAATTTTGGGTGGTGTTGTAGCGGCTACAACAGATCTTTAATAAGCTTTCAACCATGCTTTTTGGCATTGCATCATGACATAATCCCTAATTTCCTCTTTGAGATAACTAATGAAATATCCTTTAAAAAGGGAACTAGATAGGCCCTATGCATATTACCAATTGATTAAAAGTGGAAATATATTTAATAAATATGCCTATTTGAAATAAGTTTGTTATTCATCCCAAATAATGAGTGTCATATTCAAAATGAGCATAAAGGACCTCTAGAAAATGGGTCCAAGCAATGTAGCCTCCATAAGTTTTCTTATACCATTTCCACCATTACCAATGTTTTCAATCCAAATATAAGACCACCACTTTTAGGTTTTTTAGGTCATAAGTAATGACATGGAGTGAGAAATAATGTTCCAGTTGGGAAACCAACCTAAGGGATTAGGGTCATCAAATTTGTTTTTTTCCATATTTGGAAATTGATGCGACAAATTATCATCATGAATGTGTGGGTGGCAGTTATCCAGAGAGAGTATGTGAGTGTCTTACACTTTATTTGTTGTGGATTACTCCTTGGTTGAATCAATGTATGGATCTAATATTTGGACGCCCAATTAGATTCGAAACAATTCCAACTCATGGCCTTATTTATCCATTATGGTGGAGAGCTCTTTGAATGACGATTAAATGTCTAAGACCTTAGATTTAAGCTATTGGTTCCTAGTGTGTAGGCCTTGGTTTTGGTTATTTTTGGTTTCCATGTTGTGAATGGACCATTGGACTACCTAAGTGTTTTTCAAAGTAAAATTCCTAACTTGTCTTGCTACGATAAGTGTCTTGAAAGGTGTTTTTTGAAATATAGCATGAGCATTGTACTATTGGGTTCACATATGAAATGTCACTTCAAAGGTAGACCTACATAATCAACATGATGGAAAGAATATTTTGGGATAATCTCCCACAATGGCATTAATAGAATGTAATACCCCATATTATTAAATTAAATAATAAGAACAATAATAGTAGTAATAATAAATAATAAATAAAGTGAAGGATCATAATAAATAACTAAAAACAACATTTTTTTTTTTTTTTTTTTTTTTGTAAATAAACATTTTCTATTAATTCACGTTCATGTTACAACATGATAGGATCCATAAATTGAAGCTAAAACCCTCATTCCTACCAAAATTATTGGCCCAAAGATGAAAACAAAATCACACTACAAACAAGCTAATGACACTGGAAATCCATAGACCAATAACCCAAAGCAACCAAAAATCCCAAGTACCTTAAAAAAACCAATTTTCATCAATTTTCGAGAAGGTGAGCCTGAACTAGGCCACCTTTCTCATTAAATGGAGGCGAGGGATGATGAAAAGCCTCATGGAAATGAGATTCTATATCTCCATTATACCTTCCAGGCCCACTAATATGTCATGGATTCATTTTTGACCTATCTTCAAAGATGCCATCTTGTCCATAATATACCATTGGTTTAGATGGAGATCGTCCATGAACCCCATAGCTCCGTTCCTATCCTCATGCTTGTCCTGAGCCAGTTGCTCCAAAATAACTATAATTGGTTGAAAGCGCTTGTACAATGCATCAAAGGGAGAAGGTATCTCGACTCGACCAGGAGAAAGGCTTGCTGGTTGGTCCACCTCTTCCCCTAGGTAACGGTTCATGGTAAATTGATCCTTGACCCTGTGGGCCCCCCTATGTGGCGAGTAAAACCTCGTTGATGCAGCATGGCACCCCAAAAATCCCAATATCCTTTTCCACCTCACAATAATTCCACCTAATACACCTCCTAAACTCTCATGGTTGTCATCACCTCTTCACTTCATCCTCTAAGCTCCTAGGGAGCCAATTGTGCACCATAAGAGTCACAATTTGATATCAGCATAAATATAACATCCCCACAGAAACACTCCACACCCCAGACCCCGCAATGAGATGTCACCTTCAAAACACTGTAATCACACTAACCTCCACTATTAACACCTTGAAAATTAACATGAGCCCACCACTAGGGCCCCTAATCTCAGCATGTCAATGAGCTTCCTAACTAGGACCCACCAAAATTCCCATAGCCTACCCAACAAAGGTGAAATCCATCAATATAATCTAACAAGCCTTTTCTTTATTTCAAAATAACTGACACTTACCACAGAGCAGGAGTGCAAAGGGAACCACCAGTTGACCACCTCTCCTAGTCTGTCTGTCTACTACAAATTCCAAAAAATTACTGCACCACCATCATCATCAGGGGGTCATCCCTTCAGTCTCGTATGCCATACCCACTGAGAGACAATCATTCAATTCTCATTTGCAAAGATAACAACACCAGCCCCGACTAAAATTCCTATGGCATGCACAACTTTTTGGCTCACAAGGAATGGCACCGCTGGTATGCCACCCAACAAAAACAAACAGACGTAAAATCATAACAACAACATTCCTATACCACTCCTTAGCCAACAATGCTTGCCACCTTTCACTCTAACATAAGTAACCCTTTGCGTCTCGAGAAGCCTCGACGCTTCAATGCCAAAAAAGTGTGCCAGACACATTTCATCTCACCGAGCATCGCATGTGGGAGGATAATGAGGCGCTCGTAAAATCACTAGATATGCCATTTGTCACCCCCATCGGGGATTAAAAAAACTAATTTATTAGTAAAATAAAACAAATGAAAAAGGATAAAAATAAGAAAATATAAATTAATAAAAGGTTAAGATAAAAATAAATATGCATGGTGATAAGTGGGTCTTGTGCATGGATTTTTCTTTTCCATTTTTGGACAAGGGAATACTACTTCATTAATGAGGAGAATGAAATGAGGTATCTTTTTCCGGAGAATTATTGGGAAGCAAGGGTTAGACACTAGAAAAGGTAGTCGATTGAGGGATAAAGGGTGACCCTCTACAAAAAGACATGGTGTAGTTGAGCCTATGAATGGGTGGAAATTTTCCACCCACACGTTGGTTGTGGTTATCAGGATTAGAGATTGATGCACAACAACTAGATTTTAACAAAGTCGTAAGTTGGTTGGGTTCATCAACTTCCAAGATTCCTACCACTCACCTCTCATGTGGATCATGAAATTGGTAATGAAATGTTATTTATGTTTACAACTTGTGTATGTTTAATCTTGAATTTTGGGCCACTACATATGTTATCAGAGCTTAGTTACAAAACTCAAGGCCTCTAACCCCTTTCACAACTATATGGATTAAATACCATGTAAATGTGCATGAAAAGGTGTTTTCCACTCGATTTCATTAATTATGAAGATTACATGGTAAATATTATCCTATTAGGAACTATTAGAGAATATTGAATTAAAACAAGTTCTAAACTAAGAATAGGTCCAATGATTGCCTAGTATCATTGTTTAGTGATGAATTTAACAATTTTCTCCTTATATTGATATTGTTAAACTTTATTTATTTATTTTTATTTTTATTTTAGTGCATGCATAAAAACAAACAATAATTTTGTTTTTATTGGGGATAGTTCCAAATCCATAGATGCTCTCCAATTATGCATTATTTTACCATAGTGCATCTATATATTCATTCGTTTGTTTTCCCCTATTAGTAACTTACTTAAGACTCCACTAAAGAGAGTCTCCAACTTAGGTTGTCAAAGCTATCCATGTCACTTTGTGCGTGAGGTGAAATTGAGATACGTTTGATATGTATATATAACATATACCCATGGAGTGGACCTAGCTCATAAGATGAAAAAAGATTATTTCCTTATATAAGGCTTATTTTTCCTTATATTGATAGTGTTAAATTTTATTTTATTTTTATTTTTTATTTTGTAGTGCATGCATAAAAATGCCAAATAAATTGTTTTTATTAGGGGATAGTTCCAAATCCATAGATTATATCCAGTCATGCATGATGTTTGCATAATGCATCTATCTATTCATTCATCTTTATTCCCCTATTATTAATAACTTACTTAAGACTGCAGTAGGGAGAGTCTCCAACTTAGGTTGTCAAAGCTATCCATGTCACCTTGTGCTTGAGGTGAAATTGAGATAGGTTTGATATTCAAATATAGCACATACCCATGGAGTAGACCTAACTCATAAGATGAAAAAGAATTATTTCCTGACATAGTGACTCAATTTGGATTGAATTACCTCCAAGATTAATTAACCTGTATGGAATCATGGTGGTTAGGGCTACCTATAGGGAAAATAAACCACATAGTAAATCATATTTACATAAAGAATCACTTAAAGAAATTATTCTAGAGCTATCTCAAACATCATCGTTATTATTTATTTACTGCCAGTAGAAGGGGTTTGCAGCTTGAATTTTGACATAGTCAAAAGGTTACTTTTTATTCAATGATTGCTTGCAAAGTTAAAGGTCATGGAGACTTATGAAGATAAAAAATTTCAAAATTGAAACCTTGTTTGGTTTAAGTTTCCCATTTGAATTCCCTTAGCACCAAATAGATTTCCAAGGTAACCATCTCGTCACTTATGTATTAAATCACATTGCTTGAGTGTAACTTTTGTAAATTACATTGTTTGATGCAACAAAGAAGAAACTTGATAGAATGTAGTATTCAATACTTATTAAAGAATAATATTGAGTAGAAAGTATGCCAAATTTTAAAAAATCAACTTAACCTTGCTTGATTTACATGCCAAAAACTTGATCTTTGGATGTTGCATGAACTAAAATATTCTCTACAAGAATTCAAAATGGAACTACCCTGTGGTAGGAAACTTGGTTGTTGTAAACCCTAGATTAATCCTAGTTAACACGAATAACTTTATTTCTAGGAAAAAATGTGGAGAGTGATCTTCAATTAGGGTAACCTTTGGATTGCACGACATATGCTTCTTATTGGTTTGTTATGTGATGATCAATGTACTTCATATCCAATTATCACTTGGTTAATTTTTATTTCTTCAAGGACCTACATTGTCCTCTATTTGATTTGTGCTTGTTTCAAGTATAATTCCACTAGTATTTCAAGTAGTATCACATTGTATTATAACATCTATGTTGGTGTTCTCATTAGTCAAATTTGATGCTATTAGTCAACCTCTTTGTGATATCACCTTGCAAGAACGATATGACTTGTGAATCTTTCATTTTGATTTATCACTACTTCAAATTAAATATGTTCCAATATTTAACCTTTCAAAATTGATGAACCAATGAGTCTTGAACTTAGATGGATTAAGTAACTAATGAGAATTTAATATTTACACTCTATTTCCCATTTCACACTCCTCATAAGAGTTTTCTTCATAATTTAACAGTAAAATACGAAGGCAATGAAAATACCATGCTTGGTCCTTCGACTCCTTAATATGGTGTTTTTGGACGAAATTGACCTATCTAAATATGTATAATAAGGTGGTGTTTTAAGTTTACCCTAAACAATATTGATCCTTGTATCTCATTCTTTTACTTCATTGGGCTAGGTGCAATTTCACAAAGGGTCAAACATGGTAAAAAAGAAAGAAGAATAATTAAGGGTATTTTTTTATTTAATTATCATGGGGAAATATGAAAAAGTGAGGAAGATTGGGCCTGAAATAATTGTGTGGAATAAGAGCTATGGTTGGGGCATCAATTCTATCGTTCTATTTTTTTCTTTACTTTTTTGTAAAAATTATGCTTTATAGGTAATGAAGTTACTCGAACCATGACCTTTAATATTTCCTTTGATCGTGTCCTTTTTGGTTGACCTCTAATATTTACTTTAAGAGTCCCAAAGAAATGGATCTTAGGGTTATCTCGGGCGATTGGGTAGAAAAAATAGTATTAAATTGAGATGTAAAATGTCAAACTATGTGATAAATTGCCTTTCTAAATCCCAAATAAATACAACAAATTGATCAAATTGAAACAAATTGTATCTTTTTGGTTTATATTTATTCTATAAAATTTGTTTTCTTCCCATTTCACAAACCTCTGCATTCCACATAAATTCCACCCTTCCCCATTGGTTTATGAAATAGTCATACACTCACCCAACACTTAGTTATTTGATTTATTTTATTTGTTTTCTCTCCATTTGTGTAATATAGGGGATTCGTGCATTGAGTGTGTGCTTCACATACCATGTTGACTCTATTCTCCACATTCTACATGAGGGACCCCACACTTTATTCCGTGTTGGTCCAAATACTTTGATTATTGTGGAACTAGGTTGTTCTTTTTCAGGTTCTTTCTTAGAATCCCTCTCTGGTTCTTCCCAATTTCCTAGTTTCCTCTCTGATCTAAACCTCCAAGTTGAAACCTCCATCTTATCCAACTCCCAACATCACCAAAGCCACCATTAGGACATTCTTGTTAAGGCTAATGTATGTGGCATATCCATCTAGCCTTGTGAACCTCTCCTTTGTCAAATCTTGAGGATATTGACAGATACGTCAACCATAGTTGGGGTTTTATGACTTTTTTATTAAATCAATTTGAATCTCCTAAAAATTCCCAAAAAATACCAAAGAACATTTATCTGATGCCAATATGATACATAAACTTTCGTGAATATTCCATTGGAAATTTCGTCACAACGAATCTATAAAGATTATACTTATAATTTCAAATATATAATATGAGGGTTGTTTCCCTAGATTTATGGATTTATTAATTTATTTCTCTCATGAATGCAATATATAAAATGTTTAAAATAGAGAACAAATAAAAATACAATCACTGACAACCATAATAACACAATATATGATATGGTAAACCCTTTTGGGAGAAAATACAGTTGGAAAGCAAGGTTTTTGTACTCTCTCTTTCTCTAAATGGAAATGGATGCAAGTACAAATGAGTGAGACTTGTGGCTCATGGGTCATTAATGTACACAAATCCTCTCTATTTTATCTCTCTCTATCCACTATTAGCCAATCTATTCATCTGTGGAAAAAAATGCACTCAAATATAGTGGAATCATTTTTCCTCTTAGTGGCCTGTGTGAAATTTTTTCTCCCTAAAAGGTGTTATTAACCTAGTTAATTATTCCAATTACTTATACACAAAAAATTAATTTATCAACTGAAAGTAATGAATACAAACATAAATAACGCCATTTACAAAATAAAATTTACAGTGGAATACACGAGAAACCAATCACATAAATAACACAAATATTTTTGGACAAATGTCCCTGGGAAAACCCCAATATGGGGAAAAAGTCCTTCAGGATGAGGATTTATTATTATCTTCAACAATTTTTCTATTGAGAAATTACATAAACTGCTCCGATGAAAATCTAGAAAATTTATCTTCACCTTTGTTTATCAATTCGAACTAGGAATACCCCATGGTTTCCCTTCTGCAAATCGCACTGCCTCTCCAACAACTTGCATAACCTCCCCAAAAAATTTCACTCCTTCCTGCCTAACTCACACAACCACTTGGAAAACTCACACTAGCTTTGGGAAAATCGTTATGGAAACTTTTGTTGCCTCTAGCAACTCACACTAGTTAATCTAGAAATTCACAATGCCTCTGAAAAATAACTTGGCCTTCTCTATAGATAATAAACTAGATAAAAAATCTCTCTCGAACAATTATAAGCATAAGTCTTCTCAGATGAAGAATAAACCCTGCAAAACTTTCCTCAATTACTGTTGTTCAAATCCTCCTTGTGTATTGTTGAAAACTCACCCAATTCAACTCACTCAATAAGTCTCCAAAGCTTCCCATTGACTTACCTTTATAATCTCTCATTCACAAATAAACGACCAAGATTATAAGTTAACTTGATCTAATCGATAGCTAAGATCAACTTAGAAACTTTCTTGATGCTTCTAGAGGTAAATTGATATTATCTCAACTAATTTAAATTAATTAACCACTTTCCCTCTATAAATATTTGAAAATAAGTAATTGACTTAATTAAAACAATTTCCCTAGGTGAAACTTAGGAAAAATTACATGGGCTTGGAGATAATTAATTCCTTTGTGTCCCTAGCCTCAATGGCACCTCTCAAGGCTAGAACACCTATATGAGCTACAATATTTAACACTCCATCTTAGCGAGGAAGGTGTTCTCCACAACACCCAACTTGTCCCTGATGAAAATGAACTTTCCTTTGTTTAAGGCCTTCATCATATTGTCTACCACCTGTTGATCTGTAGGAATATATTGTAGTTGAACTAATCCATGATGTAAACAATTCCCGATGAAATAGTATCATATGTCGATATGTTTCGACTGATCATGAAATACTAAATTCTCACATAACTTGATGAAACTCTTATTATCATAGTGAATGATCGTCGACTCTATAACCTGACGAAATTGTGCTACTAGAAATTTTCGAAGACATATGGCCTCACATGTTTCCCTGCACTTTGATTTTGCAGAGCTTAATGCAACATACTTATGTTTCCTATTATACCAAGAGACAACCCCTGATCCTACGCTGAATAAACACCCTAAAGTACTTTTTCGGTCCATTACATTACATGCCCAGTTTGCTTCAGTGTATCCCATCAGCCTAACACTGTCACCTTGAGTATATTTCAACCCATACTTAATTTTACCTTGCAGATATTGAAACACATGCTTTGTTTTCCAATGCACTCTCTTTGGTTCCACCAATAACTCACTAAGAGTGTTGAATATAAAGAAAATATCTAGCCTTGTGTTTACCAGATACATGAGATACCCAATAAATTGTCTATATAAGGTGTGGTCAACTTCCTCATGCTTTTATGCATCATTCTTCCTATAATTGGTTATCATAGGTGTAGACATGGATATACATTCCATCATCCTAAATTTCTTCAAGATCTCCAATGTATATCTTCCATGACCAAGGAAGATTTCCCAATTTGTCTACCACACCTCAAGTCCTATAAAATATTGCATCAACACCAAGTCCTTCATCTCTAACTCTACTACTAAGTCCCTCTTATATTCTTCTATGATCTTAGGTGATTCAGTAAAAAATAGATCATCCACATACAAAAAGAGAATGTGTGGTTCATCTCCAACCATAAGATATTATTGGCTTGAATATGCCTCACTCTTCATGAATCCCATCTCCTATACAACCATACCATGCTCCAGGATCTTGCTTGAGTCCATATAGTGCTCTCTTCAACCTGGATACATGGGTTTCCCTCCCATGCATCCATGGTTTCTCAATGTACACCTATTGTTCTGTGAATATATCCAGGAATGTCATCTTGACATCCATATGATGAATTTTCCATACTATTTGTTTTGCAAGTGATATCACGACCCTGTTGGAAGTATAATTGGCCATGGGAGTAAGCACCTCCTCAAAATTTATTACCTCTTTCTAAGATAAACCCTTGGCCAAAAACTTGGCATTGAATTTTTCAGTGCTGCCATTTTCAATGTGCTTGATAATATAGATCCAACGAGAACCAACCACTTACCTATCCAATAGTCTATGCACCACCTCCTAAACATCATTCAACATGATGGAGTTTTACTCCTCCACCATGGCATCCTGCTACACCTAGTGTTGTGTAGCCTCTTCATAACCGGAAGACCAAATATCAATGAGCTAACTCATAAATTCCTTTTAACCTGAATATCTCTTTAGTGGTCTCTTGTTACTGGTGCTCGATCTAGGAGCTCCTACAAACTATTGTGCATCTCTGAATGTCTGAAGCACCTCTTGATTCCTTCCCCCAATTGTAGTGGGTGGAGCTTCAAGCTCCTCATCATGTTGCTACTGCACATGCTATAAAATCTCCTCTACACCTATACCAATTCCTGTACTAGTCATGGTATTGGTACTTGTGCCTTGATCTTGATATTTTTTTTCAACCCTTGGAGCTTATGCTTGCTTATTCAAATCATTTGTTGGCAACTCGTGAGATCTCCAGAAGGTTTTCTCCTCCTGAAACCTAACATCCCGTCCCACAATGATATTTTAAGTCCTTGGAATATAGATCACGTATGCCTTGGATGTTTCATTTTAACCAACTAAATACCCCTTATATATAGTTGAATGCATCTTGGTGTGCTTCCTGGCTAGAACGTGAAAATAAGCGATATTGAAAAAATCCTAAAATCATTGAATTTTGGCTTCTTCCCTGTAAATTCTTTCTTGGGTGCCATCTTCCTCAACACCTTATGTAGGACCTTATTATGAATGTAAAATTTTTGTGCCACATGCTTATGCCAAAAGATATCTAGGTGTGCCCTGATCATATTGCATGGCCCTTGTTACTCCAACTATGGGTATGTTCTTTCGTTCTGCAACCCCATTCTGCTACGGGTTGTATGGAGATGTCCACTCTCTCTTGATTCCATCCTTTGTATAGAAATCCTTGAAGGATTTATCGATGTACCAACCTCCATTATTTTTCCAAAGTACCTTTATCTTCTTTCCTGTCAAGTTATCCACAAGAGCCTTGAAATATTGGAAGTGACTAAAGACTTCGTCTCTTGTCTTCAATAAGTAAATCTAGGTCTTGCTGGAGAAACCATCAATGAAGGTCACAAAATATTCTTAACCATTGAGATAATTTTTGGAAAATCTACCACAAAAATCAGAATGTATCAAATCTAACACACCCTTGCCTCTATTGCCACTCCTTGGAAATGTTTCTTTTGAAAATTTTCCAAGTATGTACCCTCTGCATACGTCATCATGTTATATACTCACTTCTAGAATAATTGTCACTATTTATCTGAGAACATTAAGTGATCCATGATGGATATGACACATTTTCCTATGCCACAACTCTCCCGTATCTCTGCTACTACTATTGCTAACCAATTACTTTGGGTTATTAAACTGTAACTAGTATAAATTGTTGTTTATTACCCTAATATCCTTTGCTAATTTCCAATCCTGGTATTTTAGATACACCTTATGTCCTTGAAAGTATACATCATACCCCTTCTCGTGAAGAGTAGAAACTAAAATTAGATTCGTTCACATACCTAGCACATGCAACACATTTATAACATGGATATTCTTTCCTGACTCTCTCTAAAATGTGACTATCCCTCTCCCGACTGGAGTACACTTGGACTTGTTTCACACTTGTATCTGGAAGCCTATATCCTCGGCTTTGTAACATAGAGAAATATTCTCTAACTTCCATCATGTGACATGATGCCCCATTATCGATGTACCAAACTCTTGTGTTGGTAGAGCTAGATAGGCAATCTATGAGAGTGAATTCATCCTTAAGTCTTGAAGGCAATTCATTAATGTTTGTTGAAGTTTTTTCCTATTGCATCTTCTTCTTTTCACCCTTAATTCTGTTTGAACATTGACTAACGGAGTGTCCCTATTGACCACATCCAAAACACTTGATTTTACTCTAGTATTTATTTTTCTTCTCTCACTTGGATTTAGGCCCTTTATCTAAGGCTTTCTTGGGTTTTCCCTTTCCAACAAGAGCAAAATTCTCGTCATCCTGACCCTTATGGATTTTTCTACCACTGACCAGGTGTTGAAGCCTCGAAAATCGTTGCGACAACATTGGGGGATAACCACCCGGTCCAGACCTTAATACAATTCTTTTTCCGTTTATGATAGTGGCTCCGACTGGTTTAACTAAGTCCAGTTACTTTTTTCCTATCGCTATTGGTTTACGATGTATATTTAACTACTAATAGAAAAAGATATCATATCATTTTTTCTTGCTAATCAGGCAAGAGAATGACCCTTAAGCTGATTTGGGTTCAGTCAAACCACAACTAAGATTTTGCCTCTTTGATAAGAGGACTTAAAAGAATGTAGAACTTAATTTAAATGCAAACTTAATCTATAATGCAAACAAAAGAAACTAATCTAAATCCTATCTTAATTAGGTAGATATAGATCTAACCCAACTAAGAGCAAGATAAATAAATGATGAGAATTTAAATATGTCTGGCTTTTAATCAATGTCAAACTAACAAAGAAATTCAATTTAGCTGAAATTTGCGAGTACCAAAACACATCCTCATGAGATCACTTAACTGAATAATAAATCAACAACACTCTGGAAGAAATTCACAAAAATGATATTGATTATCAAATCAATCAAGTTAATAATTAAACAATAATATGCGGAAGAAATTCGCAACACATTACTATTTAATAAATAAGTTTTATAAGACAAATTTCTGAGTAAATAGTTACTCAGAAATCAGAGTTTAATTCATAAGAACATAGATACATCACAATATTGAGACAAATTATCCATATCAACAGAAATGCATAAACATGAATAAAATGAAACAACAATTTTATTATCATAAAATTAAAGCTGGTATTTGATACAGAAATGCCAAAAATACCAGTTAATTGAATCCGCTTCTCTGATCTTAGTCTCTAACAGTACTTTACATTACTTGAATTTTTGCTTTCAAAACTAGAGCTACAGAAATGCAAACTCTGCCCATCATACATAATTCAAAATATAAAGAAAAACCCTCAATAATGTTCAAATCTGAAAATTTTCTCTCCTCCCCATCTACAACTCTAAATTCCTATAACGCAAATGCTTTTAGAAGTCCAGAATTGCAAAGGAGAGCATCCCATTCTACATTTTGCAATCTGCAATTTATAATATTTCCAAAAGTATTTTGAGAGGAGAGTTTGTTGAAGAAAAATATGCTCAATCCAATTTTAATTGCTCAAAAATTCCAATTTTTAATTGCTGGAGTCTTCTCATTGATTGAGAGCTTCGTCTTCTCATATCTTCAACTATTTTCCTGCAGAAACAAATTAAAAACAAAATTAAAATGCAAAAAAAATAAAATCAAAATGTCAAATCTAGAAATTAAAATAGATCCAATTAAAACTTAATTAAATAAATAAAAAAGGAAACATAAGATTTCTTTTGATTTATGTGCTGATCTAATTGGCCAATGAGAACATAGACGAATGAATTTGCACTCATAAGAAGTTGTGGCAAATTAAAATGCAAAAAATAAAACTCAGAAAATTAGTTTTGTTTAAAAATTCGTAGGTTGATCTTTTGTTGAATTTTAGACCCAATAAATGATCGAATCTAGAAATAAAACCTCTTCAGAAATAATCTCCGTCATTTTATCTTTCCAATGAGCTGTTCTGGGCCTCATTTGGCCAAGTAAAACTCCATTTATGAGCCTCTAAAGTTGATATATTAAAATTGTCAAAAATCTGGAATTTTTGTTGCTTGGGCTAAAAAATCAAAATTTTAAATTAAATTCTAATCCTAAATTAGATTATGATATTTAATTAATTAATTCTAATTAATTTCAATTATATTATTCATCTAATTTAGTTATAATCTAATTCTAAATTAAGTTTTAATTATCTATTAATTAATTATAATTATATTATTAATTGTTAATTATAAACTAATTATTTAATAAACTATTTATTAATTAATATTAATCTAACTAATAATTATAATTAACTATTTATAAACAACTTAATCTAATTAATAATTAATTATAATTAAATTAAATTAATTACATTCTATTAATTAATTTAAAATTAATTATTTCAAATATTAAATATTAAATCTATTATTAAATTAAAACTAACCTAACATTAAACTAATATAAAACTAAAAAATACACTACACTATATTAAACTAACACTTAAACTAACCTACCACTAACACTAACATTCCACTATAATATTAAATTATACTAACACTACTTACACTAACACTCACGTCACTATGCTTTAACACTAACACTATACTAATTTACTAACTCTCCATTATTCAATAACGTAAAACTAACGAATGAGTTGAACACTTATATAAGGGCACATGCCTTTCATCGCAATCGGCACATCGGGAGGGTGAAGGCTATCGGAGGTTTTTAGAAATGTATCCCATGAAAATTTCCGATGCGATGAAAAAGATCCCGATGAGATGTTTTAATATATATATATATATATATATATATATATATATTTTAATTTTGTTATTTTTTTATATCAAATGTTAATTTACTTAAATTAATTTAAATTTTAATGTTAAAAATTATTTTTTTGTTTTAGTTTCATTTTAATGATGTTTAATGAAATTATTAAATTATCTAAAGTGTATTTTCTTATCTAAATTACAGCCAATTTGATAAAAATGAACTACAGTGACTTCGACATTTTAGATTTTTTCGAGATTAGTAATTTATTTGAAAGTTGGAAAATTGGAATAAATGACTGAAATCCCGATGTTTTATGATTTGATTGTATAAGTAAAAATAAAAATTGTTAGTAATAACTAACTAGGGGTTAATATTTAAACTAAATGCATTATTGAACTACGCATTTTTTAACCCAGGCGACATAATTGATTAGACTTCAAAGGAGTGCCATTTACAAACCAGTTAACCAAATGAGGTGAAACGAACATCAACGGGAAGCTTTGGAAAAATCGATTTCAACCAAACAATCAAAACAAAAATCTAAAGAAGATGAAAAATTAATAAATTCAAGAGGTAATTAACTTAATAAAAATCCTAAAAAGCGTTTAGCCAAAAAAAATTTTATAGAGAGGGTCCCCATTATTTAAAGTGAACAAGTCAAAAATGGAGGGTAATTGTTTTACCAAAACAATTGGCGACACACGGGAGAAGAACCAGTTATCTCTGTTTGATATGAATGAAATTTTCCTAAAATAAAAGTAAAAATAATTAAAGAAGAGAAAATTATTTTTGGAATGCTTGACTAGGTTCATTAATCTGAATAAAAACAAGAATTATCTTATTGTAATTTTTTTTTTTAAATTCCTCATAAATGAAAATATTTCATAACTCTATATCAGTCCTTAATTAGTTGTAGAGATAAAACAGGGGTCACTTTACAGCTTAGCTTTTAAAATGTACTCATTTGTCACAGGTAGAGCCACTGCTGCCATCAAACATCCATAGTCTCGACAGGGTTACCTTTTATTCATGAATGATTCATAATCCCATCTATTCAAGAATTATTGACATAAAGATAAATCCATTTATATATGTTCTTTTATTTTTTAATTTTAATTAATTAATTAATTTATTTTTTCTTTTAATTCGTAAAATCCATTGTCCTGGTTTGGTAGCCAGATAGTTGACAATGCCATTCACTAGTTATAATTAGACTGAACAAGCTGGCTCGTGATGAGACCCCTTGTCGTATAATTATTTGCAATCATAAGCCATTACCCTGGTTTGTTTAGCAGTGTTGGTAATGTCAGCATATTTTTTCCCTATGATCATAGTAAGCAGGCTCGCAATGAGACCTCTTATCTTTTAAGTTTAAATATATTTGTGGATTACACTCTAGAAAAATAAAACTCTTTTGAACAGGGAGAATCATTGACTCCTTAAGAATTCAGAATGACAATTTCAAAGTTAAAAGTACTTTGCTGTAAAGAGTCTTTACTTGGTTAAAAATAAATTTTCTTGACTGATAATAGAATTTTGAAAAATCTTAATAAAATATTGAAATCTCAAAATAATTACAATTTTGATGAAAAAGAAATTTCTCAGATTTCATGATACTTTGTCAACTTCTCTTGTTTTGTAATCTCTTACTTAAGTATGTCTACCTTTATAATAAGAAAAACAAATTCTGCTAAGAGATTTAAGAAAAAACTAATAGGAGACTATTAACAATTTTTCCTATGTATGTCAACCCTTGTTAGGTAAGAAGAAGGTCTTCCATATAAATCACGGCAAAGTCACCAAAATCAAAACTGAAAACCAAAGGAAAAGAATTCTTAAGCTAAAGTGAGAAAAGAAATCAACAAACAAAAATAAAAATGAAGAAATTTCAAAGTGGAAAGTAAAATCCAAGTTTTGAAATACAAACTCTAACAAGAATGGTTATACCAATGTCTCAACAACATGAAGTAAAAGAAAATAATCATGTAATCATTCCTTCTTGTGTCGAGATCCAAAAAACTTATACCTTGCAGGGTTATAAGTGTTTTAGGCTTTAGATAGCAGTGATCATAAAATTCAGCCACAATAAAAAAAAAATTTATGTCTGATGTCAATCTTCTTGTTTCAAAGCATTATCTTAATCATTTTCTAATAAAATGAATGCTTTAAAGAAACAGATTAAAGGTTCAGAAACTTCCTAGTGTAGCTGTTTCAATGAAGACTATCGTTGTTTCTTGAAAATAAAACCAGGAAAAGAACATAGGACTTCCAAAATATGATTTGGCAGACGATTGAAAGCTTTTATGAAGAGCTTCAAAATAGATTTAAATAACAACATAAAAACAAAACTGAAACTAAAGTAATGAAATGAAAATTAATGAAAGTGGATACATGAATCTTACCATTGGATAATTGCACTTGATCTTACCTGAAGGTATCAATTTCTCCAATACTAGCTAACCTCTTCTTTTAGTTGACATTAAAAATATGAAGAAGACAAACTAACCAAATTCCTATAACCCAAAATCATTATTTATTTTATTTAAAATAAAGCAAGCAGTAAAATGTAAGAACAAAATGCTTTGTGTTCAAGAGAATTGAAATTAAAACAAATGCATCAGAAATTAGATTGAGAATTTGCAGTGATGAATGTTCTCAAAATCTTATAAGTTTTATACAAATTCCATGATTTTTTATAAATTGTTCAGAATTAAGACCAAATTTCAGATAATGAAATTTAAAAATAGAGATGTCTTGAATTTCATATTTAATTATGGAATTATTTAAAACTGAAATATATGAGAAATCAAAATTATTTGAATATGCTAAAAAAATTTCATCAATCGCTTTAGTATCATAGCGGTTACCCAAGATTGCTTTAAATTAACACAATACCTTATCGGATGATGTGTATTGCATGTAGAGGCATGCGTTAGAATTTGTCGCATCCGGGGTTGCAGTAGCAAATTGCCGATATGAGATCATGCGAAAGGAATATGTGCGATGAGATGGAGCGATCATATCATTGAAGAAATGTTATATTTAGGATAAGGGACAGTCATGTTGCAAATTTCACATCGCACACCGCATCTCGCGATTTGTATTTTGAGCATTGGACATTGCGCATCGCAGATTTGGAATAGTGACATGACCATGAAAAACAATGAAGCGATTGCGATATCGGCAATGCAATGGATGGCGTGGTTTTCGGCATTATGTTATGAGCATCAAAAAATGCGATGAGCAATATCGATATCAGCATATCGGAATATTGGAAAATAGTTATGTTGGAAATGCCAATATGATTTTTGCAATAGCAGCGATGCGATAGATATAATAATCGGTGATGAGCGAAGAGCGATAAACGATGAGCAATCGACGATTAGTGAAAAGCGATAAGCGATGAGCAATCAGCGATGAGTTATCGCATCACAAATTTTAAAATGAACGCACAATGATGTATTCAATTTTCCTCTCGATTTGCGATTTGCGATTAGACTTATCGCATCGGAGGTCTTCAAATGGAAAGATCAACCTTATGTTTAATGCGCTTTTGCGATTCGATGCATCGAAACTTTTGCAATGAAAAACAAACTTTTGAATTCATCCCGATGCGATATGCGATTTTGCGTTTGACTGCATCGAAGTTTTGAAAAATGAATATTTTAAACTTTTTCTTTCATAATTTTGTGAAATGTGATGAATGATGTGGCTCTTGGCGATCGGAAAAATTAAGTGCAAAATGTAATAAAACATGATACGCTGATATGAGATGGAGAATGAGCTTGATAAATTTATTAGGAAAGTTTAATATCGCATCAGGTTCGAGGCATCGGTGCTTTTAAAATATGACCCTACCACTATTGCGATTGAATGGATGCGATATTTCCTATGAACTTGATTTAAATTTAATATCGGGTCCCGAATTATGTGTATATCACAATATTGGTAAAGTTGATTATCGGAGATCGATGATTCAAGATAATGGAAATATATTCAATTCAAAACCTCTGAGATGCGAAATGCGATATGTTATTTTATGAAAAATTAAATGAGGTAACACATCAGAGATCTTGCATCAAAAATATGAAAATCAAGTTGGAACATTTCTGATATGAATCTTGCGATACTGTTTTAAATTTCAATTGGGTTTTCTAAATGAAATGAATGAAAGCAAAGTTAAAGAATGGTTCAAATTCTAATGAATCACAAATAAAATTTCCCTGAACCTGTTGCAAATTTGAAATGGGTTTGCTGCTTACTTCAAGTTTTGAAAACAAATGAAAACCTGTAAATAAAACAAAACAAGAATAAAAAATAAACTAAGGAAAAGAGAAACTATTAATAGATGAAAATGAACTTGTAAATGTGTACCTGGAAGAAAATTTACGGTAAATTTTACATTTTTTTGGAAGTTTCAAGTTCTCCCAATTTTTCTATAAGTTCAACATCATTTTCTTATTTTAATCTAAAATGTTAAGTAATGATTGCATCTTTTCCAAAATTACACTAGAAAACAAGAGTAGTAAAAATGAGTTCTTAGAATTACTTGTGAATAAAAAAATTGTCAAGTGATAGAAAATTCTTGAAATTTCTTCATGTATGATCAATGTTTATGAATTTAAAAAAAAAAGAAATTTGAAGGCTTGAAAAATAAGTATGATCAGATAATTCAAGAGCTTTTCAAATGATCTAGGTTGCTTCTCTAAAATTGAAATGGATGTCAAAAAAAAATTGGATTAATTACTTGTTTTATTGAAAATCTGAAATAATGAAATAAATGCAAACGGAAAAGAAAATTAATCTATTCCTATTTCCAACTTAATGAAGGAAACATGACTAGGTATAGTCATACTTCCAATGAAGCCATGTAAGCATTTTAATTCCTGCATGTATGTACATGTCAAACATTAGTAAAAATGCAAATAAAATTAAACTAAGAAAGCTAAATTTGAAAACAGAATGTATCTTTATTGTTAGTAGATTATTCACCATTACCTTCTCTTGAAATGCCCTTTCCAACTGAATTTCAACTGGATCATAGAAATCTGGATGGATTTCCATTATTGAGTGGGAGAGGTTTAAAAGAGAATATGACAAGCCGAGTTGTAGAAATGATCTTTCAGCAACAATGGCCTGTGTGATTTTGTTAGTGTTATGATTAATTGATAAATTATTAACGATCTTCTGTGATGGAAAGCTTTCCAAATGTCTTTCAAATTGATCAATGAAAAATGGATGGGAGTCCGATAAATCCAACAGAAGATTATTAATTGAATTAGATTGCTGGTCATATTGTAAAAATACACTCACTTGTTGGTACTGATTTTGAGAAGAAAGAAGTGATTGATAAGGAATGAACATCAATTGAAATTGAAAGTTTAATAATTCTTGATGTTCACTATTATAATTTGAATATTCATTTATCCATTGAGGTAATACATCAATTGAGTGTTCAATATTGAGCTGCTCAATATGCCAGCATAAAGTATCTAAAATTTTAACATTAAAAACAGAAAATAAATCTGAAGTTAAAAATAGATGTTGAAATAATAACAAAATTGAATCATAGTTTACACTAGTGTTACAACACAATTGGGACTGATTTAAAGCAATTTCATCTTCACAAGAATTAGGCAGAATAATGTAGTTAAACTGATTGTTGATACCCATTTCTAAATTAGAGAGAAGGGTATGACTCTGAATAGGAATGCGATCTCGATCATCATATAATTCATAGATTGGAATAGTTTCTTGAATGCTGAAATCATAAGTATGATTATTTATTTGAAAACGAGAACTGTTTCTAACAATTCCTAAATTAGATTGTTTTTCATTTTCACATGTGATTAGACATTGATCATGAGGATTCAATTGTAAAGAATACACATTAATATCCTCAATGTCAAAGTAGTTATCATAAATGATCTCAAGGTATTCATTGGAATTCTCTTCGATTTTATTCAATGTATCAAAACAAGAAGGAATATTTAGCCCATGTTCATTAATGCCAGATGAATGATCATTAATTAATTTTCTATCCTGATAAAAACTTATTGGTAATTCATTTAAACCATCCTCTTTATTTTCTAAAATATCATTAATACTAGGAGGGGAGAAATTACCAACATTAAAAATATCAGGATAAAGGGAAAAATGAAAATCAGAAATAATGAATTCAAAATTTTCTCTGTTCAAGAAGTCTTGTGCATTCTGTTCACTATAAATTTCAGATTCTAGATCATTTCTTTGTCTACTCGTGCTTTCTTGAAGAAGGTTGCTTTGCTGCTCTGTTTTCGGCATTTGTTCATCATGAAAAAATTCAGAAATTTGTACAGTAGTTTGCATTTTATTATTCACTTTGATTGTTTCTTGCACATGTTGATTCGAGATCTGATTTTCTGAATTTAATGCAGAGTAATTTTCAGATTTCAAAGCAGCTCTTTCTCCAAAATTGTTGTTATTGTATTCTTGCATTTGGGTAGAAATATTTTCCAAGCTTTGTGAGACCACTTCATCATAATTTATTTGCACATCCACATTGGAATTCTCATTTATGTTAGAAGGGGATGGAACAAAGCTTAAACTAATTTCATATGGATTGGGAATGAGAGGAAGAGAGAAAATATGTTCAAACCAATATAATAATTCTTTTTTCGAAGGTTTATCTTCAGTTTTAAATTTTAAACAATTTAAATGAAACCTGATGGTAAAATCAATTAAAGACACACCTTCAAACCTTCGTAGATCTTCAAAATCATCACATACTTGTTCGTAGATATATTCATCAAATTTACAAATGAAAATTGTAACAAATTGATCCCAACTATAAATTGAGGCAACCGGAAGAGTTTTACACTAGTTTCTAGCTTTTGCCGCAAATGTGAGAGTAAAAATTATGCATAAAATGCCTTCATCAATTCCTTGAAAATCATAATTTGAAACATTTTGAATAAATTGAAAGACATGATCAAATGCAGAAGTTTTCATCTTACCGTTAAAATTTACCCGAGACAAGAGTCTTACTATTTTTGGTGGAGTATTAGAAGATGCTTGTCCAGAAATACAACTCCAAATTGGAAATTTTAAAGGAGTCATTGTAATAAAAATGAAATGTTAGAATTGAAAGACTCAAAAGTAAAACAAGCCTCAAGCCCTCCTTTTAGCGCCAAAAATGTTGAAGCCTCGAAAATTGTTGCGACAACATTGGGGGATAACCACCCGGTCCGGACCTTAATACAGCTCCTTTTCTGTTTATGATAGTGGCTCTAACTGGTTTAATTAGGTCCAGTTACCTTTTCCCTATCGCTATTGGTTTATGATGTATCTTTAACTACCAATAGATAGGGATATTAAATCACTTCTTCTTGCTGATCAGGTAAGATAATGACCCTTAAGCTGATTTGGGTTCAGCCAAACCAGGACTTAAAAGAATGTAGAACTTAATCTAAATGCAAACATATTCTATAATGCAAACAAAAGAAACTAATCTAAATCCTATCTTAATTAGGTAGATATAGATCTAACCCAACTAAGAGCAAGATAATTAAATGATGAGAATTTAAATATGTATGACTTTTAATTAATATCAAACTAACGAAGAAATTCAATTTAGCTGACATTTTTGAGTACCAAAACACATCATGTTGAGACCATTTAACTGAAATAATAAATCAACAACACTCCGGAAAAAATTCACAAAAATGATATTGATTGTCAAATCAATCAAAGCTAATAATTAAACAATAATATGCAGAAGAAATTCGCAACACGTTACTATTTAATAAATCAGTTTTATAAGACAAATTTCTGAGTAGATAGTTACTCAGAAATCAGAGTTTAATTCATAAGAACAGAGATATATCATAATATTGAGACAAATTATCCATATCAACAGAAATGCATAAACATGAATAAAATGAAACAACAATTCTATTATCATAAAATTGAAGCTGGTATTTGATACATAAATGCCAAAAATACTAGTTAATTGAATTCGATTCTCTGATCCTAGTCTCTAACAGTACTTTACATTACTTGAATTTCTGTTTTCAAAACTAGAGCTACAGAAATGCAAACTCTGCCCATCATACATAATTCAAGATATAAAGAAAAACCCTCAATAATGTTCAGATCTAAAAATTTTCTCTCCTCCCCATCTACAACTCTAAATTCCTATAACATAAATGCTTTTAGAAGTCCAGAATTGCAGAGGAGAGCAACCCATTCTACATTTTGCAATTTGTAATTTATAATATTTCCAAAAGTATTTTGAGAGAAGAGTTTGCTGAAGAAAAATCTGCCCAATCCAATTTTAATTTCTCAAAAATTTCAATCTTTAATTGCTGCAGTTTTCTCATTGATTGAGAATTTCTTCTTCTCATCTCTTAAACTGTTTTCCTGCAAAAATAAATAAATAACAAAATTAAAATGCAAAAAAAATAAAATCAAAATGTCAAATCTAGAAATTAAAATAGATCCAATTAAAACTTAATTAAATAAATAAAAAAGGAAACATAAGCTTTCTTTTGATTTATGTGCTGATCTAATTGGCCAATGAGAACATAGACGAATGAATTTGCACTCGTAAGAAGTTGTGGCAAATTAAAATGCAAAAAATAAAACTCAGAAAATTAGTTTTGTTTAAAAATTCATAGCTTGATCTTTTGCTGAATTTTAGACCCAGTGAATGATCAAATCTGAAAATAAAACCTCTTTAGGAATAATTTCCATCATTTTATTTTTCCAATGAACCTGGGCCTCATTTGGCCAAGTAAAACTTCATTTATGAGCCTCTAAAGTTGATATATTAAAATTGCCAAAAATCTGAAATTTTTGTTGCTTTGGCTAAAAAATCAAAATTTTACATTAAATTCTAATCCTAAATTAAATTATGATAGTTAATTAATTAATTCTAATTAATTGCAATTATATTATTCATCTAATTTTATTATAATCTAATTCTAAATTAAGTTTTAATTATTTGTTAATTAATTATAATTACATTATTAATTGTTAATTATAAACTATTTATTTAATAAACTATTTATTAATTAATGTTAATCTAACTAATAATTATAATTAACTATTTATAAACAACTTAATATAATTAATAATTAATTATAATTAAATTAAATTAATTACATTCTATTAATTAATTTAAAATTAATTATTTCAAATATTAAATATTAAATCTATTATTAAATTAAAACTAACTTAACATTAAACTAATATAAAACTAAAACTAACACTACACTATATTAAACTAACACTTAAATTAGCCTACCACTAACACTAACATTCCACTATAATATTAAATTATAGTGACACTACTTACATTAACACTCACGTCACTATGCTTTAACACTAACACTATACTAATTTACTAACTCTCCATTATTCCAATAACGTAAAACTAACGAATGAGTCGAACACTTATGTAAGTGCACATGCCTTTCATTGCAATCGGCACATTGCAATTGACACATCGGGAGGGTGAGAGTCATTAGAGGTTTTTAGAAATGCATCTCATGAAAATTTTTGATGCAATGAAAAATATCTCGATGCGATGTTTTATTATATATCTATATTATTATTATTTATATCAAATATTAATTTAATTAAATTAATCATATAATAATTAAATTAATTAATTTAAAATTTAATGTTAAAAATTATTTTTTTGTTTAGTTTCATTTTAATGATGTTTAATGAAATTATAAAATTATCTAAAGTGTATTTTCTTATTTAAACTACAGCTACTTTGATAAAAATGAATTATAGCCACTTCGATATTTTATATTTTTTCAAGATTAGTAATTTATTTGAAAGTCGGAAAATTGGAATAAATGACTGAAATCCCGATGCCTTATGATTTGGCTGTATAAGTAAAAAAAAAATTGTTAGTAATAACTAACTAAGGGTTAATATTTAAAATAAACGCATTATTGAGCTACGCATTTTTTAACCCAGACGACATAATTGATTAGACTTCAAAGGAGTGCCATTTACAAACCAGTTAACCAAATGAGGTGAAACGAGCATCAACGGGAAGATTATAAAAAATAGATTTCAATCAAGCAATCAAAACAAAAATCTAAAGAAGATGAAAAATTAATAAAATCATGAGGTAATTAACTTAATAAAAATCCTAAAAGACGTTTAGCTAAAAAAAAATTTATAAAAAGAGTTCTCATTATTTGAAGTGAACAAGTAAAAAATGGGGGGGTAATTGTTTTACCACAACAATTGGCGACACACGGGAGAAGAACCAGTTATCTCTGTGTGATATGAATGAAATTCTCCTAAAATTAAAGTAAAAATAATTAAAGAAGAGAAAATTATTTTTAGAATGCTTGACTTGGTTCATTAATCTGAATAAAAACAATAATTATCTTATTGTAATTTTTTTTTTAAATTCCTCATAAACTAAAATATTTCATAACTCTATATCAGCCCTTAATTAGTTGTAGAGATAAAACAATGGTCACTTTACAGCTTAGCTTTTAAAATGTGTTCATTTGTCACAAGTAGAGCCACTGCTGCCAGCAAACATCCATAGTCTCGACAGGGTTACCTTTTAATCATGAATGATTCAGAATCACATCTACTTAAGAATTATTGACCTAGAGATAAATCCATTTATATATGTTCTTTTATTTTTATTTTTTTTATTTTTTTAATTCGTAAAAGCCATTGTCCTGGTTTGGTAGCCAGATAGTTGACAATGCCATTCACTGATTATAATTAGACTGAACAAGTTGGCTCGTGATGAGACCCCTTGTCTTATAATTGTTTGCAATCATAAGCCATTACCCTGGTTTGTTTAGCAGTGTTGGTAATGTCAGCTTATTTTTCTCCTATGATCATAGTAAGCAGGCTCACGATGAGACCTCTTATCTTTTAAGTTTAAATATACTTGTGGATTACACTCTAGAAAAATAAGCGATGATAAATCGGCAATTAGTGAAAAGCGATAAGCGATGAGCAATCAACGATGAGTTATCCATCGGAAATTTTAAAATGAGCGCACAAGGATGTATTCAATTTTCCTCCCGATTTGCGATTTACGATTAGACTTATCGCATCGAAGGTCTTCAAATGGAAAGATCAACCTTATGTTTAATGCGCTTTTGCTATTCAATGCATCGAAACTTTTGTGATCTAAAACAAACTTTTGAATTCATCCCAATGCGATATGCGATTTTGCGTTTGATTACATCAGAGCTTTGAAAAATGAATATGTTAAAAAAATTTCTTCATAATTTTGTGAAATGTGATGAATGATGTGGCTCTTGGCTATCGGAAAAATTAAGTGCAAGATGTAATACAACATGATAACACAGATATGAGATGGAGAATGAGCTTGATAAATTTATTATGAAAGTTTAATATCACATCGGGTTCGAGGCATAGGTGCTTTTAAAATTATGACCCTACCACTATTGCGATTGAACGGATGTGATATTTCTTATGAACTTGATTTAAATTTAATACGAGTCCTGAATTATGTGTATATCACAATATTGGTAAAGTTGATTATCGGAGATCGATGATTCAAGATAATGGAAATATATTCAATTGAAAACCTCTAAAATGTGAAATGCAATATGGTATTTTATGAAAAATTAAATGAGGTAACACATCGGAAATATTGGATCAGAAATATGAAAATCAAATTGGAACATTTCTGATATGAATCTTGCGATCCTATTTTAAATTTCAATTGGGTTTTCTAAATGAAATGAATGAAAGCAAAGTTAAAGAATGTTTCAAATTCTAATGAATCACAAATACAATTTCCCTGAACCTGTTGCAAATTTGAAATGGGTTTGCTACTTACTTCAAGTTTTGAAAACAAATGAAAACCTGTAAATAAAACAGAACAAGAATAAAAAATAAATTAAGGAAAAGGTAAACTATTAATAGATGAAAATGAACTTGTAAATGCGTACCTGGAAGAAAATTTACGGTAAATTTTACTTTTTTTTGGAAGCTTCAAGTTCTCCCAATTTCTCTATAAGTTCAACATAATTTTCTTATTTTAATCTAAAATGCTAAGTAATGATTGCATCATTTCCAAAATTACACCAGAAGACAAGAGTAGTAAAAATGAGTTCTTAGAATTACTTGTGAATAAAAAAATTGTCAAGTGATAGAAAATTTTTGAAATTTCTTCATGTATGATCAATGTTTATGAATTTTGAAAAACAATAAAGTTGAAGGCTTGAAAAATAAGTATGATCCGATAATTCAAGAGTTTTTCAAATGATCTAAGCTGCTTCTCTATAATTTAAATGGATGCCAAAAAGAAATTGGATTAATTACTTGTTTTATTGAAAATCTGAAATAATGAAATAAATGCAAACGGAAAATAAAATTAATCTATTCCTATTTCTAACTTAATGAAGGAAACATGACTAGGTATATTCATACTTCCAATGAAGCCATGTAAGTATTTTAATTCCTGCATATATGTACATGTCAAACATTAGTAAAAATGCAAATAAAATTAAACTAAGAAAGCTAAAGCTGAAAGTAGAATGTATATTTATTTTTAGTAGATTATTCACCATTATTTTTTCTTGAATTTCCCTTTCCAACTGAATTTCAATTGGATCATAGAAATCTGGATGAATTTCCATTATTGAGTGGGAAAGGTTTAAAAGAGAAGATGACAAGCCGGGTTGTAGAAATTATCTTTCAACAACAATGGCCTGTGTGATTTTGTTAGTGTTATGATTAAGTGCTAAATTATTAATGATCTTCTGTGATGGAAATTTTTCTAAATGTCTTTCAAATTGATCAATGAAAAATGGATGGGAGTCCGATAAATCCAACAGAATATTATTAATTGAATTAGATTGCTGGTCATATTGTAAAAATACACTCGCTTGTTGGTACTTCTTTTGAGAAGAAAGAAGTGATTGATAAGGAATGAACATCAATTGAAATTGAAAGTTCAATAATTCTTGATGTTCACTATTTGAATCTTCATTTATCCATTGAGGCAATACATCAATTGAGTGTTCAATATTGAGCTGCTCAATATGCCAACATAAAGTATCTAAAATTTTAATACTAAAAACAGAAAATAAATCTGAAGTTAAAAATAAATGTTGAAATAATAACAAAATTGAATCATAGTTTACACTAGTGTTACAATTATTGTAACAACACAATTGGAACTAATTTAAAGCAATTTCATTTTCACAAGAATTGGGCAGAATAATGTAGTTAGAATGATTGTTGATACCCATTTGTGAATTAGAGAGAAGGGTATGACTCTGAATAGGAATGTGATCTTGATCATCATATAAATCATAAATTGGAATGGTTTCTTGAATGCTGAAATCATAAGTATGATTATTTATTTGAAAACGAGAACTATTTCGAACAATTTCTAAATTAGATTGTTCTTCATTTTCACATGTGATTAAACTTTGATCATGAGGATTCAATTGTAAAGAAGACACATTAATATCATCAATATCAAAGTAGTTATCATAAATGATCTCAAGGCATTCATTGGAATTTTATTCGATTTTATTCATTGTATCAAAACAAGAAGGAATATTTAGCCCATGTTCATTAATGCCAAAAGAATGATCATTAATTAATTTTTTATCCTGATAAAAAACTTATTGGTAATTCATGTAGATCATCATCTTTATTTTTTGAAATATCATTAATACTAAGAGGAGATAAATTACTAACATTAAAAATATCAGGATAAAGGGAAAAATGAAAATCAGAAATAATGAATTCAAAATTTTCTTTGTTCGAGAAGTCTTGTGCATTCTGTTCACTATAAATTTCAGATTCTAGATCATTTCTTTGTCTACTCGTGCTTTCTTGAAGAAGGCTGCTTTGCTACTCTATTTTTGGCATTTGTTCATCATGAAAAATTCAGAAATTTGTACAACAATATGCATTTTATTATTCCCTTTGATTGCTGCTTGCACGTGTTGATTCGAGGTCTGATTTTATGAATTTAATGCAGAGTAATTTTCAGATTTCAAAGCAGCTCTTTCTCCAAAATTGTTGTTATTGTCTTCTTGCATTTGGATAGAAATATTTTCCAATCTTTGTGAGACCACTTCATCATAATTTATTTGCACATCCACATTGAAATTCTCATTTATGTTAGAAGGGGATGGAACAAAGCTTGAATTAATTTCATATGGATTGGGAATGGGAGGAAGAGAGCAAATATGTTCAAACCAATATAATAAATTTTTTTTCGAAGGTTTATTTTCAGTTTTAAATTTTAAACAATTTAAACGAAACCTGATGGTAAAATCAATTAAAGACTCACCTTCAAACCTTCGTAGATCTTCAAAATTATCACATACATGTTCGTAGATATATCCATCAAATTTACAAATGAAAATTGTAACAAATTGATTCCAACTATGAATTAAGGCAACCGGAAGAGTTCTACACTAGTTTCTAGCTTTTGCCACAAATGTGAGGGTAAAAATTCTGCATAAAATGCCTTCATCAATTCCTTGAAAATCATAATTTGAAACATTTTGAATAAATTGAAATACATGATCAAATGCAGAAGTTTTCATCTTACCATTAAACTTTACCTAAGACAAGAGTCTTACTATTTATGGTGGAGTTTTGGAAGATGCTTGTCCGGAAATACAACTCCAAATTGGAAGTTTTAAAGGAGCCATTGTAATAAAAATGAAATGTTAGAATTCAAAGATTCTTAAGTAAAACAAGTCTCAGACCCTCCTTCTAGCGCCAAAATGTTGAAGCCTCGAAAAAAGTTGAGACAACATTGGGGGATAATCACCTAGTCCGGACCTTAATACAACTCCTTTTCCGTTTATGATAGTAGCTCTGACTGGTTTAACTAGGTCCAGTTACCTTTTTCCTATCGCTATTGGTTTACAATGCATCTTTAACTACCAATAAACAGGGATATTAGATCACTTATTCTTGCTGATCGGACAAGAGAATGACCCTTAAGCTGATTTGAGTTCAGCCAAACCACAACTAAGATTTTGCCTCTTTGAGAAGAGGACTTAAAAGAATGTAGAACTTATTCTAAATGAAAAATTATTATGTAATGCAAACAAAAGAAACTAATCTAAATCCTATCTTAATTAGGTAGATATATATTTAACCCAACTAAGAGCAAGATAATCAAATGAGAATTTACATATGTCTGACTTTTAATTAATTTCAAGCTAACGAAGAAATTCAATTTAGCTGACATTTGTGAGTACCAAAACACATCCTATTGAGACCATTTAACTGAAATAATAAATCAACAACACTCCGGAAAAAATTCACAAAAATGATATTTATTGTCAAATCAATCAAGCTAATAATTAAACAATAATATGTGGAAGAAATTCGCAACACATTAATATTTAATAGATCAGTTTTATAAGACAGATTTCTGAGTAAATAGTTACTCAGAAATCAGAGTTTAATTCATAAGAATAGAGATACATCACAATATTGAGACAAATTATCCATATCAACATAAATGCATAAACATGAATAAAATAAAACAACAATTTTATTATCATAAAATTGAAGTTGGTATTTGATACAAAAATGCCAAAAATACCAGTTAATTTAATCCGCTTCTCTGATCCTAGTCTCTAAAAATACTTTACATTACTTGAATTTCTGCTTTCAAAACTAGAGCTACAGAAATGTAAACTCTGCCCATCATACATAATTCAAGATATATAAAAAAACTCTCAATAATGTTCAGATTTGAAATTTTTCTCTCCTCTCCATCTACAACTCTAAATTCTTATAACATAAATTCTTTTAGAAGTCCAGAATTGCAGAGGAGAGCAGCCCATTCTACATTTTGCAATATGCAATTTATAATATTTCCAAAAGTATTTTGAGATGAGAGTTTGTTGAAGAAAAATCTTCCCAATCCAATTTTAATTGCTAAAAAATTCCAATATTTAATTGTTGGAGTCTTCTCATTGATTGAAAGTTTCTTCTTCTCATCTCTTTAACTATTTTCCTCAAAAAACAATTCAAAAACAGAATTAAAATGCAAAAAAAATAAAATCAAAATGTCAAATCTAGAAATTAAAATAGATCCAATTAAAACTTAATTAAATAAATAAAAAATGAAACATAAGATTTCTTTTGATTTATGTGCTGATCTAATTGGCCAATGAGAACATAGATGAATGAATTTGCACTCGTAAGAAGTTGTGCCAAATTAAAATGCAAAAAATAAAACTCAGAAAATTAGTTTTGTTTAAAAATTCGTAGCTTGATCTTTTACTAAATTTTAGACCCAATAAATTATCAAATCTGGAAATAAAACCTCTTTAGGAATAATCTCCATCATTTGAGCTTTCCAATGAGTTGTCCTGGGCCTCATTTGGCCAAGTAAAACTCCATTTATGAGCCTCTAAAGTTGATATATTAAAAATGCCAAAAATCTGGAAGTTTTGTTGCTTGAGCTAAAAAATCAAAATTTTAAATTAAGTTCTAATCCTAAATCAGATTATGATATTTAATTAATTAATTCTAATTAATTGCAGTTATATTATTCATCTAATTTAGTTATAATCCAATTCTAAATTAAGTTTTAATTATCTATTAATTAATTATAATTACATTATTAATTGTTAATTATAAACTAATTATTTAATAAACTATTTATTACTTAATGTTAATCTAATTAATAATTATAATTAACTATTTATAATCAACTTAATCTAATTATAGTTAAATTAAATTAATTAATTTACAATTAATTATTTCAAATACTAAATATTAAATCTATTATTAAATTAAAACTAACCTAACATTAAACTAATATAAAACTAAAACTAACACTACACTATATTAAGCTAACACTTAAACTAACCTACCACTAACACTAACATTCCACTACTCTAATATTAAATTATACTAACACTACTTACACTAACACTCACGTCACTATGCTTAAACACTAACACTATACTAATTTACTAACTCTCCATTATTCTAATAACCTAAAACTAACGAATGAATTGAACACTTATGTAAGTGCACATGCATTTCATCGCAATCGGCACATCAGGAGGGTGAGGGCCTTCAGAGGTTTTTAGAAATGCATCTCATGAAAATTTCTGATGCAATGAAAAAGATCATGTTGCGATGTTTTATTATACCTTTTTTTTATTATTATATTTTTTTATATCAAATGTTAATTTAATTAAATTAATCATATAATAATTAATTAATTTAATTTAAAATTTAATGTTAAAAATTAGTTTTTTGTTTTGGTTTCATTTTAATGATGTTTAATTAAATTATGAATTTATCTAAAGTGTTATTTTCTTATCTAAATTACAGCCACTTTGATAAAAATGAACTACAGCCACTTTGACATTTTGAGTTTTCGAGATTAGTAATTTATTGGAATAAATGATTGAAATCCCGATGCTTTATGATTTGGCTATATAAGTAAAAAAATATGAAAAATGTTAGTAATA